>JAQIXL010002326.1:0-13497 GCA_034700245.1 Poikilolaimus oxycercus | reverse complement strand
GTGAGAAGTGGTCCCGTGGGACCAAGCGGAACCAAGCTTCGTCTTCCCCGCGCCCAGCAAGCGTACCGCCTTGATTCCTGGGAATAAACACTTGAAAAAAAAAACTTGAGAAGTGGATGCACACTTTCTTGGAGAAATTCAGCGCTGTAGCTTTCATGCAAAAGAGCAGAAACCTCAATTAATGCAAAATAAAAAGTCCGTGTTTGCGAAAGTCTGATGGTCGATGATTGTCGTTGTGACAAGATTTCATAAGAGAGAGAAGGGGCGTTCCTCTTCAATTACAAGAAAGCCAAAACACGCGACGACCTTGTGAGCCCGACGACTACTCGGGACGCCGAACATGTGGATAGTCTTTATATCGTTATCAAAAGCGAAGAAACCGAGAGAGATGGACGATTGCATGGAATTCCAAATCACCGTCTCCAAGGAACAACTTGCTGATCGTATCAATGACCACAACTTCCCTGTGCTTGTGAGAAATGAGCTTACTCGTTCGTGCAGTTTCCCTCTGCAGAAGTCGAAGAACATTTTGCCTGTTGAACAACCTCTTTTTTTGCATTAAAGTAATGGCATTTGTATTGGATTCAAATCATGAGCAAACCAGAATTTTTGCAAGTTTCGAGAATTCACTGAAGCTCAGTCCTTCTACGTCCTCTTCGACAGCCGGCTACGATGTGGATCTTCGCTCGATCGTCTCGCCGGGCCGTCTCCTTCCCTCTGGCCGACGTGCCGTGGCCGGTGCTCTGGCAGACGCTCGGCGCCCTCGAGACGCGCTCTCTCCGCCAACTCTACCTCGCCGATGGCCGCTTCGCCCACATTATACTCACCATGAACAGGCAGTACATGAGAAACCATCGCGTGAGTCTGCGACGAAATAGGGAAAATTCTCGTAGATTATCTTCTGCTTCGACTCGGAGGGCGCCAAGATCATCATGTTCAAGCCGAATGATGATGAAAAGGAGAAATGGCCTTACAAAATCGAGGTTTCGGGAAATAAGATTGAAATTCAGCTTCAGACTTTCAAAGTCGGAGATGATTTCGACTTTGACTCGGTCCGCCGAGAGCTGAACGCCGAGCCCTTCACCCGTCATCTCATGGGTTTCGCCTCGAACTACGACACATTCTTCTTCAAAAATTTTGATCTGAAAGAGGTACGGTAACTCAACAAGAGAGAGACTTTCAAGATGCACGTTGACGGCATTTTGCGACTGCGCCGCGGCGCGAAGTGCGAGTCCTTCGAGATGGCGGCCACCCACTTCGACTCGCCGGCCACCGTGCAGCTTCTCCTCGAGGGACTCAACCCGCGCCGCTTCGTTCTCAAAGATTTGGAGCTGATTGAAGAGGGCAAGGAGTGGATTGGAAGCCGCGACTTCGTCCGCGCCCTCAAAAGCATCCCAGAGCTCTGCGTGAATCTGGGGTAAGGCACACGGTTCCAAAGAGAAAGGCGCAGTGGCGTGAACGAAGTGACACACTTGATGATCGTGAGGCTTCTCCGAGTGAAGTGTGAGAAGCTCGAAGTGACCGTGGACTACTCGCAGCAGCAAGTCTTCCTCGATTTCATGAGAGTTCGGATCGAATCTAGTCCAAATGCTCTTTTAGCGATGTCTCGTTGCCCCCCCGAATCCGAAGAAGGTCGTCGTGATGAGCGAGAAGATCATCGTCGGCGATCACGACTTCTACGACTTCTCGCAGCTTATTGTTGGCGGCAAGGAGCCGCCGATACTCATTTGGATAAACCGAGGGTTCGCCGTCTTCGCTCATCGTGTTCGTCTTCTCAAGCACCTCGGCCTAGAAGACCGCGGAGCTAAGGGCCCCCTCCCGTTCTTGATCCACTTGAAGAACACGCTTCACGGCCAGTCTTACGCCATTATGGTACTCTTCCGGATCCACTATCGTACACCAAGTGTAACTACAGATGACGCCGTATTACGAGGACGGTCAGCTGAAGATGCAGTACAGCTTCCACACGCCCTACGACCCCAAAGACTTCCCGGGCTTTGAACTTGACTTGGCGCCTTTGTTCGTTTCAAAGCTTCGATGAAATTTCTCAGCAAGGATTCCGCATACCACATTTTCATCTTCTCCATTCTAAGAACACACAAAAAGTCCAGGTAAACGTTCACGAGAACTTCTCTCATCACTTGCATTCAGACTCTTCAAGTTTCGTCAGTGGCTCGAGGAGAAGGCCGGTGAAGACAGTCGCATCGTCAAGTGAAGACTCGCCTTCTTCCAAGAACCTTTTCAGGGCCGCCGATGGTTGCCTGCCGCGCGCGGCTGTGGACTGCGGCATGATGTGCATCCTCGGCAGAGACCTCTTCCGGGCGGGCTGGAACGGACTCTGCAGCCTCGCCTCCCGCTTCAATTGCTTCGCCGAGCCCATTCATGAATAAAGTCCATCCATTCATTTTCGTGTCTTCACTATTTCAAATAGACTCCCTTTTCCAGCTTCTTTCAATACGTGAACCATTCCCAATTGCAGAATTTCGTCGCTTTAGTTACGGGAGTCGAATTGTGTGAGACCATTCAGAGAGTTTTCTTACAAAGAGCGAACATATAAGGGAAGAAGTAAGGAAGAAGTCGGGAGGATAGTGAGACGGGGAGAGAGGCTGCCTTGGGGACACTCGTCCCTTGTGACTGTGTCAATAAAGGGTGTTCCATGTGTATTAGTAGCTAGCAGAGAGGGCACCAAGATTCATCCTACAACTCATAAATAAGTCGTTATTTACATAACTGTCCCACACAGTGGTTCGTCATCGTCGTTGAAGTTGTACAAGCAAGCACTCGGGACCTTATTACGACCTTTTGTGACATTTCATGATGAACCCAATTGAGATTTCATGCAACAACAAACTAGGACCACATGAAGTCGGGGCTTTTCCTGAAGTCCACACATCCCTCGCAGGCACAATACAAATCGCCCACACCACAGTAGCCAGCCACCGAACAGCACGGCGCGAGGGCCGACTCCGGATTGCACTTGGCATAGTTCCCACTGGGTAGTTTTGGTGCTGAAGGGCCGCATTTACCTAAATTCAAGATCAACTTCAAATTCTTCAGCCAACCAATATTGGCAGGATTCTCGGTGAAGGTCCACCATTCGGCCGGCTTGTAGACAAAGTTTGGTGTTTTCGAGAAATCCACGCAACCCTCGCATTCACAGTGCTCCTGCAAGTTTTGCTTTGAAAGAGTCAAACGATGGTCATTTCAGCTGTTGTAGTTCTTTTGTGTCTCTTTTTATACGAAAGGAGTCCCACCTTTGTATTCCCGCAATATCCACCATTCGAGCAACAATGAGCTGCCGGATCATCAGGATTGCACGTTGGCGCTTGACCGTTCAAAGGCTCCACCATCCTTCCACATCGCCCTCGTTTACCCTCGCCGGCATCCGCCGTATACCTGAAACATATCCACTCCTTGCTCTCTCTCACCAAGTGATGTTCTGTGTGGTCGGTCGAATTGGCTCCTTGAGGATGAGCATCGGATCCTTGCCATAGTCCACACATTCGGGACAATCACAGAATAGCGAACCACTTGAAACTCATCTTCACCGGGGTTCTCCCTTCCCACCAGACCTTCCACAATAACCATAGCGACCACAGCACGCATGACCCGGGTCATCGGGATCGCAGACGGCGTAGAAGCCCTTGTAGAGCGGCGCCGAGCGTCCGCACATGCCCGCGACGTCCTGCAAGCAAACGCCGTGAAAATCCAGTTTCGAGCATCTTTTGAAAACCGGCTTTTCATCTCGACCCTCACGAGACGCCCCCCAACGTGGTTTGGGCTTCGATGCTTCGATTCCTTAAAACACTCTTTCCTTTTGCTTTCTAGGTATCACGCCATTTCGCCGTTTCTTGCTTCTCCTTGGTTGTTTAAAAAAGTGATTCAACCAGCAATTGCCCCTCTACGCAATTCGATGTTTTCGCTTTAGAAAGGCATTCTTCCCCCTTCCTCCCTCTCCCTTCTCATTGTCAAGGAAAAGATGCGCCAGGGAGCTGCCGTCCTCTTCGTCCTCGCCTTCCTCTCTTTCCTTCAACTTGCCTCGGCTGGAGATGGCCTCCCCAAGGTTAACCCCCAGCCTCTTTGAAAGACAAAAGATTTTAGAGTGTTCGCGATTGCATGAGGTGCCGCAAGGTGACGCGTTACTTCAGCGCCGAGCTCACTAACAAGACCAGCACGCTTCGCTCTAAACTTGAGAAGAAGATCTGCAGCAGAACCGAGAACTCTATGGTATTGCTTTTCCGAATAATCTTCACTTTTTAGTGCGAGCGCTTTGTTAGCTTCGTCCTGAATCGCGCCGAGGACGATCTGGTGGTCGTCGGAAAAAGGGTAAGACCTCATTTCACAGTGAAAAGGGGACTCTAACAGGTCTGCTCGCTGACCAAGTTCTGCCGTGAGGCGGATCACCAGTTCGTCATCGACCTCACTCTCAACACCACTGTGTATGTTTAGTTGAATAAATAAACCCGAAACAAATAAACTCCAGGTTCTCCGACTTGGGATGCACTGCTTGCACAGACGTCGCCGAAGCGATCTACAAACTTCTCACCCTCCCCGATCTTGAAAAAGACATCGAGTCGGGTCTCGATCAGCTCTGCAAAACGCTTCCCGGCGGCTTTGTGGACATCGTAAGTCGTCCCATTTTGTGTCAACATGATTGAATTGTGAAAAAAAACTTCCCCCTTTTCAGTGCGACAACGTGGTACAGACCTACACGAAATTTGCTCTGACATACCTGGTCAACTTCTTCGAGCCCCACCAGCTTTGCTATGACGTAAGGAATCTTGATCACACAACACTACTCATTTTCAGACCCTCAAACTTTGTTGAAGAGACTTCAAGGACCCCTTCCTGGAATAAAGCTTTTCAATTCACCTCTCCATCATCAAAAGTCCACCAACGTTGCTCCGTCACCGGCGAGCATTTGTAGGCCAGGGAAGCATTTCGGGCTGTCGCTCGACATAGCTGAAAACAAGAAAATAGTTGACTGTTTTGTTTACATCTTTGTTTGTCTTGCACACTCATCCACCCTCACCTCATCTCCACTAGCCGCTCGTAGAAGAGTCATCTGCTCGTCGTCCATGTCCAGGGACCAGAACATTACTCCGCCAATATTCTTGTCGACTACATAAGTTGTCTATAAGAAGTACTGTAGTTTGAACTTTGAAGTTTCTTCACCTTGGCCCGTATCGAGTCGACATTCTCGAAGCCGACAAACGTGGCGTTCTCCGACAACCAGAGATAGGGCGCCTTGGCCACGTCGTGGAAACGGTAGCGACTCGTGTCAAACCTGTCCTAGATTAGTTTCAAAAGCAGAATTACTCTGTAGCGAGGTTCTTCCACTCTACGTGTCCTCCTTGAAAGACGCCCTCGACAGCCTCGGCCGTTCGCCACATTTCGTCCATTGGATCAACAGCCGCTCCTACATTGTACCAGTATCGACCATAGAAGGGGATTCCCATGTTGATCTGGACTTTTGTTTATTTGTTTACTTTCTCTTGACACTAACCTTTCCAGTAGATTTCACTTGGCAAGCGTAGTACTTCAACGTCCAGTCCGTGTTCATTTTGCCAGAGAACTTCTTTGGTGTAGCAAAATATCTGAAGTAACCTTGTTTCTCAACTTCCAAAAGAACAGACAGAGGAGCCGGCGGTCCAGTGAAGGCTCCCCATTTTGAGGCCCACGCGCCGAAATAGTCATAGGACATCACATTGACGAAGTCTGCATAGCGAAGCAATTGAACAAGGTCGTAGCCTAAAAAAACCTTTGTCTACTTCTTCAGAAATACTATTTTAAGGGTGTGCCGTAATGTTTCTCTCCTTACCCGGTTGCAGAGTCCATTGTCCAGCCGCACCAGCAAATGAAAGAATGAAGGACTCTCCATCTGGAGACTCGAGGACTTGAAGTCGTGTCCGAAGCTCGCGCATGAAATGCACGTAATTCTTGCGGTCTGCCTAAAATCACCAGCGTTACTTGGACTAATTAGTGCAAACTCACCGGCATTCCCTCTTCCGCACCGCCTGTAACCGGGTACTCCCAGTCAATGTCGACACCGTCAAACTTGTATCGTTGCAGAATATCCAGGATTGATCGAATCAGCAGAGATCTGGACGTCTTCAAGAACAGCAAGGCTCGAACCTTCTCGAGTAATCAGCTGTCAGAATGGAGAAGTACTGCGAGTTGCTCCAACCACCAATGGCGAAGAGGACTTTAAGATGCGGTTCTTGTCTTGCCACCTGAAGAATACATCTAGAAACTCTCAGACCTGCAGCATGTCCTTCAAACGAGCCTCCTCGTCATCTTCCAGCGACAAAGTGCCATCCGGTGCTAAATGAAAGAAGGCGTAGATTACATGAGTCAAGAGCTTCGCCTAAACCCTCCACCTTCCAGATCTTCAACCTCTTCTCACCTGTTCTCGCGTGAAGTTCGAAGTCCCCCAGGCGGTATAGTATCCCACAATCCGTCGGTCACATTGCCTCGTGTCCACAAAACACGGCGATAAAGATAGCAGGACAAGAACAGCGACGACGCCGAGCGTCATGCCAAGCCAGGCTGAAGCTTTCCTTGAGACCAAGTCTAATAAGCCAACACGCAATTACGGAAAAAAAGTTTCTCTTGAATGAAAACTCCAAGAGAAGAGGTGAAGTGCCCGAAGGCAACGAAGGAGTGGACAGGAAGAAGAAGGACCCACTCCTCTTCTCGAGCAAATCTGTCGTTTTCTGTCGCTTCTCGAAGAGGAGGAGAAGGACGAAGAGGGGGTGGGGGAGGGGTGAGAAGGAGGAGGAGAAGGACACAAACCAGCTAAGCGGTCACTTCGTCGTTCCCCCTCTCTCTCCCTCAGGGCGCCTCTCTTCTCTCCTCAGTCAACATCATCACCACACTTCCCTTCTCCTTCTTCTCCTTCTCTTTCTACATGACGTTCCTCGATAAATTTACCCGAGTTCTCGCATTTCTCTCTCTCTCTCTCTTCAAAAGACTCACCTGCATGAGAGGGAGAAGGGGGAGTCTCGGCATTCTTGTCGTGCATAGGGCCGGCCTTTAGTTATGCCCCGCAAGGCTTTCTTCTTCTTCTCGCCTCTTGACTCCCTTCAGAGGAGAGAAGAACACATTTACGCCTCTCTCCTTTCTTCTACAAACATCGACACTCACACCTCTTGCTCTCGTTGAGGAGAGGAGTTGACCGGTCCCTCCAAGGGGAGGAGGACTCCTGCTGCTGCTGCAGAAGAGGGATATTGGTCCTCCGAGGTGAAGATCGAAAAAAGTTGACACGATGGATGCAGGACATCGACCCGGTTCATGTGCTGTCGAGAATAGAGACAGTCCACGAAACCATCTTCCAATTGAATAAGGAAAAATAACAACTTTAA
Organism: Poikilolaimus oxycercus; assembly: GCA_034700245.1. Classification (NCBI taxonomy): domain Eukaryota; kingdom Metazoa; phylum Nematoda; class Chromadorea; order Rhabditida; family Rhabditidae; genus Poikilolaimus; species Poikilolaimus oxycercus. The sequence continues at coordinate 6,133 of JAQIXL010002326.1, read as the reverse complement.
GAAGTCACATAGCGGTTTCCAATTTTCTCAGTAAAGTTGCTACGATGGGTCCCAGGGTCACCGCGTTCTTTCACGCTAAACCTTCATTTCATGTTTAAAAAAAATGTGTCGAGCTTTGCCAATTCTCCTTTCATAAGTTAGCGACTTTATTGCTCAACAATAAATACGAAGACACATGTTTCTATCACAGTTTTCAGGTAAAGTAACGATGAAAGTCAACCCCTAGAGACCCATTCAACAAGACTTCTGAAATGACTAAAAGGCAATAAAAGTGGGACACACTGGGAAAGACAGAGGAAAAGTAGAGGGTAAAAGCGCAGTCTTATTATCCGAAACAACCATCGTGCATGAACAGACAGATTCAAATTCAAGAGAAGACCTGACTGAGAGGGCCTAGTCGGCCTTCGCCTTCTTCTCGGCACCCTCGGCGATTTCTTCGGCCGCCTTCAGATCCTCGAAGCTCTCACCGAATTCGTTCACACGAGTGTGATCGACCGGGTAGAGATACCTAGAGAGCTCGTCTAATTTAAGAAGTGACCAACCTCTGTGCTAGGTAGATGAGGAAGACGATATCGTCGCGGAAACACGCCATACGATGCGACGTCGGCATCACAATGATGAAGGCGAAGAGATCGTCAATGAACGTGTTGAAGGCCTAAATCAAAAAGCCTAAAGACTACTAAAGAGCCAAACCTTGTACATGAAGGCTCGCCATGGGAGATGGGCCACAGACTTGAGACGATAGTTGACAAAGAGCTGAAAGATAGGAAGAAGCAACGTCTCACAAACCTGTGGAAGCATGAAGAGGAAGCCGAAGGCGTAGACGCCATTCGCCGCACTCTCCAATACCCAGCTTCGCCACGACGTGTGCGGCACATATATGAGACTAAACAAGCTCGTCTTTCAAAAAGTGAAAGAACCTGTAGATGGCACCTCCGATGCAGAGTGGCACGAGAAGATAGGCAAGCCATTTCATCGCCTGTGAATCCGCCGCGTCCGTCGCCTAAAGGTTCATTGCTTACTCATAAGCAACGTTGTCAACAGATTGTTTACCTGTTCAGCGGCCGAGTGCTGTCCGAGACGAATTCGCGGCACGACGCCCTTCGACCAATCGAGACTCATCTTGAAGGCCTTCGAGACCTTCCAAAGCTCGATAAAGACGCCGACGATAGCCGGTCCGAGGACGAGAAGACTCGTCTGCTGATCCATCAAGTACATAACGATGATCGTTTGCGAGAACGCTCGCCATAATAGAGCCCTGCAAATGTTTACATCAACAAGCAAGTAAACAGCTCACTTGGAAGAGAGTCCAACCATCGTTTTGCGATGTCGCCAAAACGAGATGTCGTTCTTGAAGGCCAAGATGTCGAAGAGCAAATGAAGGGCTGAGACGAGGAAGGTGACGGCGAGGAGGTAAAGATTCGTGTCCACGAAGATCCCCTTCACCTAAAATGACAATGAAGAAGTTAAAGTCATTCAACGAGTTCCTCACATCATCCACATCCTTCTCATTGAAGCCCATTTGACGGAACTGACGAAGCGACTGCTCGGCCATCACGAGAAGACGCAGCTTGCCCACTCCAAGTGGTCGATAGGAGATCGTCAAAGGCGTCGTCGCCATGTCCGTTGTGATCTTCAAACACGTCACGCTTAGACTCAAACGCTCACCTCTTTCAAGTCCTTGGTGCGGAAGCGCAACTCCTCGATGTAGAGCAACGGCAAGTACGTGTTCTTTCCTCGGTGCAAATGCATGAGACGACCGACCTGAAGAACAAATTAGTAAAGCTAAAGAAGAAACCAACCTCGCCGGGCAGTTCCTTGGCATCGAAGGCGAGCGGCTCACTGACGGCACTCAACGGGAGCAGCGTTCGGAGATGTGAGACAGGCTTGGCCGACTGACTCTTTCCGTCTTCAACCAACAAAGAATCTCACCTTGACTCGCTTCTTTTCGGCACTCTGCTCGGCGGTCCCCATCAAGTTGAAAGTGTCGGCGATGGCCACTTGATACGTCGTCATCAACGTGTCTTGCACAACGTGCCACGGCGCCTGAAAGAGAAAGACTCATCGTCAGCAAGTAAAGTCCGTGTGCTAGAGAAAAGAATCACACGAAGAAAAGCCACAAACCCGATCCACATCTTTTCCCTCGTAGTGATTTGGTAGGAAGACAGCCGTCGCGAAGAGCGTTCCGTTCTTGCGCGTTGTCGTCGGCAGACTGATGTTCACCTAAGGTCAAGATTAGACCACAGATTGTCAAAAAGCCAATGAAACCATAGAAAATTCGCAGGACTACCTCTTTCGTGAATTCGGTCTCAAGCTGAAGATCATCATAGCGAAGAACTTCGACGGGCTCGCCGCGTGCGGGATGGACGAAGACGCGAAGCTGCACGGGCGGCCACTGACCCGTCACCTCGTCGACCAGGGGCTGAAAGCAACTTGTCCTTTTCTAAATCAAAACAAAAGCGGAGGCACGCTAGTTGTTGAAACAACTGTGTGTTAGTCAAACAAAAAACATCAAGATGACGTACCCGATAACAATTTGGCGCCGTGGGAGACGCGCACAGCGGTGGATTGAAGAGAATGTAGAACTGGAAGACAGAGTGGGCGATGTAGACGAGGAAGAGCGCCGTCGTCACGTTCGTGAACGACAGCCACGCCATCTTCAGGCTCCGATCTGAAAAGAAACAGCATTTCGACAACATAATAAGAAGACAGAAGCGCAAAACAAAAAGGTGCGAGAAAAAGATTGTCGATCCTCAGAAATTCCAAATTTTCAGCACAGGTAGAAACCGCGAAATGCGGACGAGAGAATTCACGAGATCAAGAGGCTCTCACTTGTGGCAAGAAGAGGTGTCGAAGAAAGGCGAAGGAGGCCGCCGTGACGTCGCCGTTACACCCGAGAGGCTTGAAGTAGAACTGAAGAACTCGAGAATAACAAGAAACTCCAAGACTGCAGAAAGGCCAAATGCCGTGTCGTTGCTTGAACACATTCATTCTCTTCACTCTCTCATGATCCACAGCAAAGGAGATCAAATCTTTATCAATCGGGAGATGGAATGAGCTTGCGAGACCCATTGGAGAATCGAGCCGTAGTTGAAACTAAAAGCACTTGAGGAGAAAGAAGGTTGTAAAAGTGAGAACCAGAAAGATCATGCCAAAATCTAGATACAGGCAAGAGGTCAAAAGCACAAGGAAAGAACAGAAGCCAATCAAATGCTGACAGTGCTCGCCACGCGACGCTCTCGATAGAAGACGGCTCGTTTTGGAGGCTTCGCCTTCGAGGTGAACCAGCCTCCAGAGGTCAGACTATTCGCCGCTTCTTCATCGTTTTCCCTGAAGACTCACTCATTCATGAAAGAACTGAGAGGGTGAAGAGGAAGACTGACGTGTCAGAATGTGAGCCACTCCCCCCTCTCAGCGATAACAAAAAGCGCCTTAGCACGAAGAACACGAAGAGGGAAGAGGGAAGAGGTGAGAAGAAAGACGAACCAGGCACACTTGACGGCTTTCTTGTCGAGCAACGTCTCGGTGGTTTTCCAGCTGAAACGAACAAGGGACGGGTAGCCGAAGACGGGGTTTGTTGATCCAGCCAAGAAGGCTTTAGTGCTGGGATCTAAAGGTTTTCTCAAGGCTTCAACTCGATTCATGTTTACCTCCAGGATATCCCGAGCCATAGCCATTAGCTGGAACATTGACATCTTCCTCCTTGAAGATCCACTCTCGAACAATACGATCTCGCATCACCTAGAAGTTTATGCTCAAAAGATGTTCATTCTAAACCTTGGCCGCAATCGAGGCCGCACTGACGACTGGGAATTTGGAATCCGCCTTCTCTTCCACTGAAAGAGACGACCATTTCTGTGAAAGAGGGATGCCAACCTTTGATGGAGATTCCCTTGAAGATGCCCTCAAGCTTCGCTTGATAAGATGCTTTCGGACCAACGGTGTCAACGAAGATCTGCAAATGTCTTTGAATTCAAACAAACTGAAAGTTCTACAAACCTCAACAACATTGATGCCCGATTTGATTGCATCCTTGATAAGGGCAATGGCTGCATTGTGCGAAACCTGAAACAATCACTTGATCTGTTTGATGACTGTACCTCATTGAGTGAGCACTTCGCCTTCCGGAGCATGGAGGCGCTAATGAAACTAGCCGAGAGAGGTCGAATGGCCCATGAAACAATCTGCAAATGGATGTTTCTCTTCTAATCCTCTCTATAAAAGCAATTGAGCGATGTTTTGCATTGAAAAAAGCACGCTAACCTTATTGGTATCGACATTTTTCTCCATGAGCTTGAAGATCCGATCTCGTTTGTCCTCTGTGAGGGCTTTCGAGTCGTCCACTCCTAAACGTTTTATCTTGTTTCTTTTTTTGTGACTCAGACCTAGAGCTCGCAGCTGCTCGTCCTCATCAGCCGGAGAGACGGCGACGCCGTAGACCATTGGACCGAGCACCGGTCCTCGACCCGCCTCGTCGATTCCGAGTCGACAAGGTCGGCCATCGCCAAAATTTTTCCACGACTCAGCGTGCACTGTTTGAGCCTCGAGAAATGCACTAGCACGAAGGGGGATTTTTTAATTGAGAAAACTTACTCCTTGGAATCACTAGCCATTTCTCCAAAAACGCTCCCTTATTTCCTCAGTTCCTAAAACCTGAGAATTTAAATTTTCAACAGAAACTTCTCAAACAGGAAATTGTGAAGACTGACAAAGGAAGACCTTCAAATCCTCAGCGCTCTCGTTGAATCTCAATCGCGCCATGTTCGTCCGTGGCGGTCTAGTGGACCATGAATTTGACGCTGCGGCGGTCTCTGATATCATGGAGACTATGAAAAACAACACAAGAAGCTTTATGGCAGATTGAAAGAACGTCTTTATAAACTCGCAAAGACAATTATGACCGTTGAAGAGCATCAGAAGGCCGATAACAAAATTCCCGCTAGTTGTATTGCGTGGCCATTTAGTCTCAAGCCACACAAACAATTTCCATTTAATCCGCTCTTTTTTGTCGACATTTTCTCGCCGCAAAATAGCTTTTTCTTGGAATTGATTCGTTTTATATTGGTTCTTCTCGTGGAGACCGAGGGGGCATTCTGAATGAGTCATTTCCCGTTGACGACACCCTCTTTGTTCCTCCAGTTCTTTCACACAATTAGTGAAAAGCCATTGGCAAGATTCGATTCGTTGCGTTTTTATGTAAGGCACAACACTTTCAGTATTTCTTTGTGAATTTTCTTTCTCATGTCTCATTATTTATCGAGCCCGTTCTGCCAGGTGTGCGTGAAAGTTCCTCTTTTGCTCTAGAAATCATTTTGTGCCGAGTATTAGTGGGGATTATTGACACCATTCTTCCAACGAAGTTTTTGGTAAAGGACAAAGGTTGCGGGTATTTTTTAGTTGCTTGCTAGATATAACCAAAATAAAGCAATAAGGACAATGTTGGTTCTAGACTAAAGTCTATCTTCTAACAATTAGGCTCAAGTACTTCGACTCTTACGAAGGGTAACTCGTACGCAGAGGTCACACGTAGGCGAGGGCATGCAAGTGCTAATCCTTCTCACCTCTCACATTCGGCAATATTGCTGTCCTTTCTCAGCACTTTCACGTTGACGATTCACTGCCTTCACTAGGCTATTCGTCTCTTTGAACACATTCTCTGCGCTTTTGCCTTTGCCGTGATTCAACTGTAAACGGAGTTCAGCCGCTTGGTTTGAAGCACTTGTTCATCCATTATGGTCGCGATTGGGCAAATATTATTTTGCAGACAGCGAGTACGCATGGATAGTGGGAGGATTAGACGATCAACATGAAGGAAATGCAAACTGCAGTACAATTATTTTTCGCTGGACTGCTCTCCATTTTTGGTCTAGTTCTGGCTTTCGTGTTCCTCAGTCGACTTACTCCCAATGAATATTCAAACACAATAATTTCGTCAATAGAAAGTCAGTTTCTGTTTTTTCTTATCGAAATTTTGAATTGAAGGAATTGATGAGTCATCAAAATTTATTCGCTGGAAACTCGTTGAAGACGTCGACTGCAGTCGGTTATTTCAGGGAGATTTTGAGTATATTCGAGAGCAAAGAAAGCATCGAAGACATCTCAAAGACCCAGTTTGTTTCTTGTTTTTCTTGCA
>JAQIXL010002325.1:0-13497 GCA_034700245.1 Poikilolaimus oxycercus | reverse complement strand
GGGAAGGAGGGAGAAGTTCGCCTATCGGGCTGAAACTATGCCACTTTTACGCTCCAGCGGAGCGGAGCGACGCTGGTTCAAACAAGATTACACAAAGCGACCGCTGCAATCGCCGGAAATGCACAGTGACAATCACTAAACAGCGGCGCACAGAAGAATGCAAAGCGTATGCGGCGGCGGCGTGCGCTCTCTCAATGTGGCTCAAATGTGCCGGTTGTTTGCCTCCCGTCTCGACGAAAGGGATTTGGACACCCGAATTAGAATTTCCCCACACTCACACTTACTGCACGTGCACAACACAAGAAATACTTACGCTTGGATTGCTGAAACCGCCAAGGCCACCACTGAAAGTCGTCCTCCCGAACGTTGGACGTCTTCCTTCAAAGCGCGCTGCTCCGCTCATCTTTATGATGTAGTTGGCAGGTCTCTACCTAAAAGAAACATCTGATACGAGACGCCGAGAAGGACGCGAGAAACACAATCACGCTCGAACGAAACACGCTGAAAATGCAACCCAGTGGCCCAAATCAGAGGAATGCAGGTCAAAATTACGGTAGCTTGAACCGCTTTCTGGGTCCCACACCGAACCGTTCAAATACTGCGGCTGACACTAAAAACGGAGCTGAAGTTTGGTCGACCGCAAACATCACATGTGAGCTTGGTGTGCGACGTTTCGTGCCTTGAAGTGCTGTATCTCAGAATTCTCAATTCTCGCCATAAGTGAAACCGAGCAGTACATAAGCTCTTTATTGTCAAAGCCGACGAAGTTAGACAAGAAAACCGTAATACACATGGACTGTAGAACTTTCTTCAATAACCGGATGGGAAACCTTTGATATGATTCAGTACAACAAAGCAAGAACTGATAAGAAATGCCCAAATCACCAGAGTATTCAAAAAGTTGAGTAAAACGTTGAGTATTTACAAAGGACGAACTGCTATCTGTTTCCGTTCTTCAGCGGCTTGTCCACGACCTTCGTCTCCTCCACATTTGGACTTGGCTCTTCTTGTCCTTGCGCTTTAGTGACTCTCGTCGACTCGCTCGCCTCTTCTGCCTAGAAGACAAGTGAAAATGAACCACGAGAGCATGCACGAACTACCTCGCAGAGCTTGGCGATCTCGTTGAGGGAATCCTCCGAATGAGGGGACACCTTCACTCCGACCGCGTCCAGCACTTCAGTCAACTTCTTCGAATAGTCCATGTGTCCTTTCACCTACAATCAAATGAGAGGCTTCCAACGAAAGCTCACGATATGTGACAAGTTGAAGTTTGAGATCTTGCGGTTGAGCTTGTTGTCGACGGGTCCCGTTCCCGCGATAGTGAATTGCACGCTCATCGTTCGATAGACAAATCTGAAGACGATGAAATTGGCGCCTTTCAAAAAAAAACCTCAAGAGCCAGTCGGTCTCGCAGTAACCGTTGATTACACGTCCACCGACGACTCGACAGAGCTGCGCCCACTGCTTCGGCGATGCCGTCACCGGAGCTCCGAGAAGTACCACATCCTCGATGATTCCTATTAAGCCGTGACTGAAATGCGAAAGTCCACTCACCCACACTCTCCGATCGTTTGCTCATAGTAAGAAGACAATGGTAGATGACACGAGCGCCCATACTGAAGCCGATGAGGGTAATTGGCCGAGATCCATGCGCCCGCGACAAGAGGACTTCAGCCAAGTGTTCTCCCACCTAGACACAACTAGCACGAAGGATGGAGACGAACCTCGGCTGCTCTTGCTACACACACGTTCCAAGGGTTGTCGAGGACGCTCGCCGCAGAAACCAAAGCAACCGGCCATGCAATTGCAGACATTAAGCCTGTTGCGTGTCAAACTTCAATTGAGGAAGGAGGATTACCAGCTAGCGCCGTTTCCATTAATGTCTGCTGAATTGCAACCGAAACCGCGAAGCTCATGAGGTAGTCAATAGCTCGTCCTAACTCGGCCAGATACTTGCCTTCGTACCTGGAACCCGATTTTAGTCAACTTCAGACCAAACCTCAACGAGTATTGTTCACTTGCGTGTATACAATGTCGCCACTGTTGCTCGAATGCCGTCTCGGCGTCTTCATTCTTGTCGATCCAACCGCTAATCACAAGGACGCAATGCAGTCCGACGCCTTCAGTCAACGATTCCACGGTGAACTCCTCGATCGCCCCCACTCGCTTCTTCATCTTGTAGCTGCAGGCAATTGAAACAAAACGAATGACTTACCCAGCAAGACCAGCCCCAGCAACACCGAAAACACTGCCTAGAATGGCGGCTCCAGCAGTTGTTGCAATTCCACCGGCAACCGTCACTCCAAGAGCGGTGGCACCGGCGGCAACGAGTGGCGCGGCCAACCCGCCAGTAAGACCTGAACCTTCAACGTTTCGAAGGAACTTGAACTCGCCTATCAACACCCCGCCTACGCTGCCAGCAGCGCCAATCATGAGAAACCGTTTGATCTTCTTGTTACGAGCCGTCTTCTCTCGAACAACTCTCGATTGTCTGAAAGACAGGCTTATTGAATCCAACGATTCACAACTGAAAGCCACATTTTCCACTGAGCACAGCGACCAACCACAATTACACCGATAACTTACCGTTCATCATTTACAACCGACCCATTACTGCAAGTATGCTATGAACTTTCAAGAAGAGAGAATGAAGCTAACAAGGAACTTACTCAGACTCGACAAACTGGTCGTGTAGTGTGTGAGCGAGCGAGTCCTCCACTTCCTCGAACTCCTCCCAGGAGACACCGAGCAAGGCGCACACATGCCGTAACAAGACGCGATGCCTACTGTCATAATTCCCTTCAACCAAGAATTCATGCATCCATTTCAAATTCTCACCTGTCTGTACAAACGAAACGAGAAGGCCGCTGAGAAGAACCAACATTCCGTGTTCCTTCACACAGCTATCTTCTCGCAAAGTCATGATCAGCGCCACAATGTCCTCGGTGACGTGTTCACCCTGCAACATGTTGCAAGGCAAACAACAATGAAACCTCGAGATGAGTCTTCAATGCTCGAATCGTCTTGTCGGGCAAATCGGCATGCTGCATGACCGTCGAGAAGGCCAATTTACAGAAAAATCTGACAACAAAAAGTTGACAATAAGTGATAAAACTCACATGGAAGCTGGATCCGCATCATTCCAGAAGTCGAGTCGAAGAACGGTGGTGACGAGATCCGCCAGCGCATACCGAGTAGCGACGTCAAGGGTCGTCTTCAACTCGGCCGCCGTCAGCACCGAGCGATGGGGCGAGTCTGACCCTGAAGAAAATGAATTCCATGAAAAGAAGATCGGACTTACCCGACGACAGAGAGCAGGTCGACGTCTGCCGTGACGGGAACGTCGTCGCGAACTGCGACGTCGACGGCGTCGTCTTCAACGCTCCCTGGTTCATTACCTGAAGCACGCACACAGTGAGCTAATTGTAAGTGAAAAGGGGCGGAACGAAGGCGAGTCGCGTTCGCGTGCGCCCCTGAATTCCCCAGCGAGAGGACGGCCCCACAAATGCGGAAGACGCCCTTCCGACGCAAGCGAAGGAATGTCTCCATGGGACGCAAAAGGCTGTCATTTCGCGTAAACACATTTCAGCATGAGATTCGAGGAGTGACAGATGTAAATCCGCAGTTTTCACTTGTTACGAGACGCACGACAACAACCGGCTCGACGGCAGTCCCAGCAATAACGCTCGAAATGGAGGCTCACGACGTGAGGGGAAAGAGGGGGCAGGGAGAGGAGGGGCTGAAGGGGTGTCGCGTCCAGGCGGACGCCCATCCATATCGCAAATGTCGCACACCAACCACCCCTCACGACCCTGGCGTCACAAAGGCAAAGAGAGCGGAGCTAATCAACGCACTCGCGACCTTCTCCGAGAATTCGTGAAAGAGACACATTTCGGGAATGGAATTACCATGACGGAGTCGGGTAAAAGATCGAGCGAAGAGAGCTGAAGAAGAGGAGATAACTGCGGGTTCGAAAGGGAAAGTGGCTGAATTGGATTCAGTCGTCCTCGTCTCGTAAGCAAGTTTTTGAAAAACCACAAAGAGAGAAGGTTCAGAGGCCACAAAACCGGTCGCCCTGCGAAAGGGACGAGCATGGAGGGAAGCGACAAGCCCGGGCTTCGCCGTCTCTACTTTATGGTTCCAGCCTTCCGTCGGCAAAGGCAGCACCTGGTGCTGGGCAAACATGCATATGAAAAAGCTAGACAAACGAACTTGGAACACGAGAACTACAACGGAAAAGTAGAGACGAAGAGAGAGCTTCTGAGAGCGTGGGAAACAGCTGAGAGCAGGCCTGAAAGGAGAAGAACAACCCCAAAGAGCAACAAAGAACATGCAAGAGGAATTGGCAAAAGCGTGCGGCGCCTGTAAAAACGCGCGTGCGCGAGCGAAATTTCAAATCGCGCGAGAATTTGTCGCTTGGAAAGCGGAATTAGCGTTCTCGAGTTCTCGTTTCTCTGCCGCTTTTCTTGATTTTCCTTCTTACAAGTCGTATTCTCGCATCTTTCTGCTGTTTTTGAAGTGGAGCAATGCATCTACCTAGCATTACCGCGTTAAAATATCGCTTCGCGCGTCTTTCAGTACCTCTTGCGAGGTTTTCTCGAGAAAACTTTTCGCGCCATGAATTTGCTTCGCATTGCAGAGTTGTTTTGTGCGTTCATCATGCAGAAGTCGCCCCGCTCGACAACGTCGACGGCGGCGGCAATGCGCCGCGACTCGCCGGGTTGGAAGAATCCCCGAGATCTCATTAAGAAGCACATGAAGCGTAAGAGCTGGTTCGTTGCTATCTTTCTTTTGCCAATTGTATGTTTAGTCGAAATCTCGGTGCTGCATTTGCGGACGCAACCAAGGCGACGGCCTTCTCGCCGTCGATGGTCGATTGGAACACGGAGAGCGAGCCGCCACCATGCGCCCCTTCGCCTTCAACTTCACAAGCACAGCCAAAGAGTCCGGTGCTCTTCTCTTCATCCAGCAATCCTTTTCTCGTTAGTGCATCTTTCTTACCATTGTTTACTATTCTTTAGAAGTTTGGATCAATGAAGCGTAGACGTGAACCGCTGCAGGAAATTCACACGACCGTGCCTCCTGGTTAGCTTTGCTGTTCTCTCATTTCACAACTTTCCAGCTTCGCCGCTGACTCCCGACTGGGACGATCAAACGGCGAATGATCCGTTCTCGAACATGGCCAAAGTGAGACGAGGCGAATCCCCGCAGACTTCATCTCAAGTTGTGGAGCGTCGCCCAAGTTCACTGCTCTTGGGCAAATCCATGAACCGAAATCTTTCATTTGATCCAGCGGTTAGTTCATGGTGTTTTTTCAAAACTGGATTCAGAGTATTGCCCAATATTATCCTTTGGATTTCTCTGAACTTGCGGCTTTTACGGACAAGAAAGAGGAGGTTGTGGAGAAAAAGGTTTGGTGTCTTGTTGTTTTGGAAACTTTCCAGAAATCGCCGCTTCTTCCAATTGATCTCCGTCTGGGAACGAAGCTGCAGATAAAGTCGTCCAAGCCGTTTTCTTGGATTGCCGGTGATGCTAAGCCCGGAACCTATTCCGTGAGAATCAACGGTCAAGAAAGGGACAGAGCGCTGAAAATCTTTGAGTCAGTATTCTCACGAACAATGACGGTTCGTTTTCTTTCTGATTTGTCGCAATCGGGTTTTTAGAGTGACATTCCGCAGCTACTGAGCGAAAGTCATCCAGTGTCAGTTAGCCTTCTGGAAGCAGCCGGACTTCAATACACCTTTCCTTGTGTACCAGGAATTTCGCCGTTCCCGCGGCTTGAGACATTGCTCAAGTCAGTTCAATCCGGCTCGAAATCGAAGCTCACTTATCGCCACCTTGGAGCGTCCTTTCTGGAGGCTCTCAACAAACAATGGTTTGTGGAATTCTACTCAAAAGTGTTGTTTTCTTTCAGGGCTGATAGTGCGGAACAGTTGTATCTGTCTTGGAAGAGGGGTGAACGATGGTCTTTCTATGTGTGCTGTCACTCATTCACTGCTCTCTTTACGAGAAGTGCCACTCCTCTCCTGGATTCATTTTCAAGTACCTGTTCCTTTGCTTCTGGAAGGCTCTTTTACAGTGGAAAACTCGCAAAGTTGCTTCAACGCTCTTCCAAGTGGCGCACGACATGTAGTTATACTTTCACCGACAGATCCTACCTTCCGAAAGCACCTACAGTCCGAAGGTAAGCATTAGTAGTTCATCTCATTAGTGTTGTTTTGCAGGCGTGGATTTCGAAGTGTTTCGTTTTGCAAAGAACCGTCTTTCCACGTCGGCTTCGGGCTCTTCACTTTCCCAAGCAGGTCGAAGCAGGAAATCCAGGGAGAGCATGGAAAATTCAAGTACGTTGTCATGAATCTGGCATAGATTTGTTTGCAGATATTGAAAAGCAGCCGGACAACGGGACTACGTCAAATGGCTCTAAAGAAGGGGCAATGGACGTTGATGCTACAGAGGAAAAGTTTGTTGTCTTTCCTCTTCCTAAGAGCTTCATAGAGCTACCGAAGAGGACTTGGAAAATGAAGATGAGGAGGAAGACGTGGATAACGAATCGTGGCTTCGAGGTGTCGGCATTTCACCTAGATGCATCAAGATGGCGAAGCGAACTTCAGCGGGGTCGGCCACGAGTGGAGACGGCGTTGGAGAAGAAATGGCTACTGTCATAGTTCGAGTAAGTCAAATATGTCTGTCGAAATAGCTTGTTTCGTTCAGGATGGAGCCAGCATTCAGGCCTTGTTCAGCGTTTTGAATGGAAGTCGTTTCGTTCGTCCGCTTTCTGGTTCATCAGCCGGTGCTCCGCCTACTCTTATCGCTACGAGTCCTTTCCTCTATGCATCTCTGCAATCAGTCAAGGTTTCAAACATTTTAGTCCACTAATTGTGAGAGAGTTTAGAAAACATCGCGTGCCATTCGTCGCCCCAACGGCGAGATGGAGTACATCTGTGAATTTGAAGGAGAAGGAGCCATCTTACCTCATACTGTGTCTATGGTTTGCTGTGTTACCTTTCTTGTAAACTTGTAGGCGGCCGAATTCATGTGTTCAACTCAAATGAACGCGGAAAGTGTGCATTTCATCGTCTCGGGCCGATCTGGATGTCCTGGAATGAATGGTCGTAAGGGCGAATCGGAGAATCACATGGATTGGACGGACATCGAGTATCTTCCCAAGGAGCGTCTCTGGGCTTGGACTGAACCCAAGTAGTTAGAATACCTCCCTGTGCCATTTTCTTTCTTTTGTGTGAAAAGCACACTTGCCATATCGCTTCTTGTTGTATTTTCAGTCATTTTCCATCCGTCGGATCTCTCGATTCTCTTTGTTTTGCGATAAATGGTAACAATTCGAGCTGCCCTGATCGGAATCTAAGTGGTTATTCACCAGATAACATTACCTAGAAGACGAATCGAGTTTAATATGCCATCTTAGATGTACACGACAAGCACGCAGAAGGCTCATTGGATCTACCCGTCGACGGCCGAGATCGAGCAGAAGCGACAGGAAGCCAATGAGCGTTTCAAGTTTGTCTGGGCTCTAAGTTGCTATGCTTCTTTTTCAGGGCCAAGTGGGCGCCGTTCGTTCAAGATGATGAGGAGATGCGACTCTTTTTCACAAAGGAGGAGGAGTACAGACTCACACAGATTGTCGCCGAGACCGGTCTCAAGTAAGCGTCCTCTTCTTTCATCAATGACTAAGGTTTGGTGACATCTTCCGTCCCAAGTTGTTCCCATCCGTTCGTTGGACGGCGTTCGCCTACTATCGTCGCTTCTTCCTGTCGCGATCGGCCATGGAGTTTACACCGAAGAATGTGATGACCTGTTGCTATTTCCTTGCCTGCAAGGTGCGCTTGCCTTTGTTGGAGATGATTCTTTCTTAGATTGATGAGTTCTACGTGAGCATTGACGAGTTCGTAGCAAATATGCGTTCTGGGACAAAAGAACAAAATATGCTTCGTCTTGTCTCACTGGAGCCTGAGGTGAAATTCCGTTTGTCGCTTTTGGAATTACGCTTTTAGTTGATGCGAGCGATGAACTACGAGCTGTGCGTTCATGCTCCTTTCCGACCTTTCGAGGGACTTCTCATGGAGATGAAGACGAAGATGCCCCTGCTCAATTTCGATCTTGAAGGTGTTCGGCCGATGGCCGACAATCTCTTCCGTGTACGTCCATCTTTTTGTCTAGTGAGCCGATTTCAGCGAGCCCTGGTGACGGACGCGATGTTCCTCTATCCGCCATCGCAGATCGCAATGGCAGGACTCAAGTATGGGCTCGATGAATTGGGTTCGTTTTCTCTTTGATTTTGGTCCTAAGCCCATTTTCCTCATTGACAAGCATTATGCTAGTATGAGAGACTTTATGAATAGATTGCTCACCCCTGCTCGGTTTGAAAGACTTCTTCTTGCAGGCAAAACACCGGATATTCTGAACGAATTCGTGATGAAGGAGCTTGGCGTGGAGGACACCTGGTCGAGCAACGAAGAGACTATGGCGCCTGTGAAGAAACTCATTGCCAGGTAAGGCTTCTTGTTAGTTCCAAGGAATTCTGTTTAGAGCGCAAGAGATTGTTGATTTCATCCTAACAAATTCGAAGGAGCCGAATGACGAGGAGTCGAAGATCCTCATGGTTTGTTCATGCTTTTTTTCCTGAAGTTTTCAAAATTTAGAATCGAGTGATGGAGTTGACGCGGTTGCTGGAGGTCCTCGAACAAAGACGCATCATGAACGGTGGAGCGCAACGCGTTGAAGACCCCGTCGACTCTGACGATGAGTGACTTCTTCTTCTTTTTTGTCGTAGTTAACCATATTTTATGTTGTGCGGGTCTTGTGTATTGTGATGGTTTCTAAGGAAATAAACTTCGATGAAAAGAATCCTTTGGAGTCTTGAGAGAACGTGACCATCATGTTTGTTGTCTTTGGGGACGTTGGAGTCGTCAGAGACTACGCTGTGGCCTTCACGGTGTACAACCGCGCCCCCACATGGCTAGGGTCGTGCAGAGTCTTTCGTTCTTCTTCTTCCTCTTCCACGATGTACCTCCACGTGGACAAACCGATCTCCCTTGTTGATGAAGTTATTCACATCACCATGCACGGGCTCGCTCCGGTAGAGAACTTTCGCCTTCACTTGAGGTTGTCCTCCATTCTTCTTAGAGTATTCGCAGTGCGAAGCACTCGACGGGGACTCACGAGTCAGAGGCTGTCTATCGCTCGGATAAGAATGGAAAGATAGATTTGGCTCGAGATACCCCGGTTAGAGCTGCATTTGAAGGCGAGTGGAAGTCCCTGAAGGAAGTCTTCTAGAGCCTTGTGCCATGGGTCTCTTCTACACGATTCAGCCGGACGCCAATTTCCGACCAGGTGGCCTCACTTACGCTGAACCACCGACGCCCTGGATCTTCAAGTTGAAGTGAGTCGGCTACTGATGGTGAAGCTCAAGATTGTTCAACCGTCACGAGCAGCAGATGGATGAGATTGAACTCACTAGACATTGGCTGCATCCCGCTTGTGAGAAACAGGAAATCCGATTCAAGAACGCTTTTGGCATACTCTTCAAGCCTAAAGGTGAGACCACTGAATGCTTTGAAGTTCTCAGGCAATGGTCCTTTCCCGACGATCTTGAATATCCTCGGCACCGGTGGTGGCATGAGAGAGCATCGAGCAGCCGTCTATGCCTCTCATGGTGTCTTGCCTTGAATCTTTGAAGTTCCTATCAGGCTTCGCCTCACTTGTCGTAGCCTACTTCGACTACCCCGGCCTTGTCAAGAGTCTCAATGACGTGGACCTCGACTCATTCAAGGAACCCATCGAATGGCTCTGCTCTCAACCCTTCTGTTCGCCTACAATTGGAGCTGATGGCTCTTCCTTTGGAGGAATTCTTGCCATGCTCCTTGCTGGAAGATATTCACAGGTTGGCTCAAATGACACACCAAATACATTTCAGATCCGAGCCGTGGTCACCCTCAATGGTCCTCAAGCTCTCAACGAATACACGAGGATAAACGAACACGGAGAAGTTCTTCCCTTTGCTGAGTGAGTGAAGTTCTCTCAGGAAACAAGTTCAGAGAGGAGATCATCGACGGTCGGTCGAATGCTTACATTTACAAAGGAGCCTTCTGTTATGACCGAATGATGAAGGCCTTGAAGATCGACGAAAGATCAAGGGTGAGGTTCGAGGACACTCACGAGGACTGTGAATTCAAGATTGTGGTTCGTCTTTGCGCCACTAGATTCTTTTAGTGTTGCTACGATGACTTCGCCAATGCTTCGATACACGCCGGGAGGGTCCTCATCGATCAAATCACAAAGGTTTGGATGTCAGCCAAAGCGCCATACTTTCTAGACACCGCGTCAAGGAGAAATTGTGACGGGACTCGGGGGACATGGAATCGACATGGGCCTCCCTCACTTCGACATCGTCTACAGCAAATTTGTCGGTTCGTTGTGAATCGTGTGATAGAGATGGCATTGCAGGAATGAACATGCTTTGGGGAGGCGACCCCTATTCTCATGGCCGAACTCTCGCCTGGCTATGGCCAAAGATCTACGCCTTTTACGAGAAGAAGCTGGGAAGAGCAGCTGAGCTGCCAGATTTAAATGCACCAAAGAGCAACCTGTAATCCTGAAGATCTTACCATTGCGAACAAGAGAATGTCTGCGTAGCATAAAATACCTTGTGCAGCATCTGTGAATCTTTGAAACGCTAAAATTTGGGGGGGGGGGTGGCTCTTTGTAAAATAAATCTATTTTAACATTTACGGGAGGAGTAATGAATAGATTGTCCGTGCTGGATCCTCCAGGCTTAGGACGGAGGAAGTGGCACGCAAGTACTTCCGAGAGTCACTTCAAAAGTTCATCTCGCAATCAGGGAAACACCTACAAAAACGTACCAAGATATTCGGAGATCTCTACTAAGGTTGCATCAATCGAGGCTCTGTTTGCGATCGTAAAATTGCCTCCAAGCGACGCGAGACGAGACAAGTCGAAAGTGCCATTAACAGCTACAGTAACAATGTTGGTTCCATTGTTTCTAAGAGTTGAGACATCGTCGATTGCTGCAGCCACTCCGGAATCACTGAATGATCTTCTTGTTATCAGTAACATCGTCCAGAACCTGTGGGCGAAGATGATAACTGTTAGCGGAAGACTCCAACGACGATTCCCCCAAGGGAATGAGGGTCCTAGAATAAAGGAAATTCCGCTAGAAAGAGTTTGCTTCTTCCGAAGAGCCTCACTCATCAATATCCGACGTAATTGGATTGAGGGCAAGAGCTTGGCCGAAAGCGAATTGAGCCGGTAAATATACTCCCGTCAAAGAATCGGCAGTAGATATTGCTTGGAAATCGGCAATTGCAGCAGCATAACTAGAGGTTAGTGGAAATGGCAGCACGATTGTCTGCAATATCCTGTTGTTGTTCGTGTCCGTGAAGAGAAAGCTCGGTTGTTGATAAAGCTGCCCGACAATTGAGCGTGTCATCTGAAAGATCACTTTCGCCTTCAAAAAGGCACATTTGTGAGAGTCCAGTTGTCTGCAGCCACAGCCTGCGAGATCTCGTAGACTGTGATGATATCCTGGTAGATGAAATGGTCGCATGGTGGAGTCGTCGGTGTGGGTGATGCGGTGCTGCTCGTGCTCGTCGAGCAGCTGGGTTCCAGCTCAGCTAAAAGAATTGATGCTTTGCTTGTAGAACGGAATCTACTCAAAACTTGGGTGATTTGAGAAAAGACATCATCGGTATTGCTGAGGTCTGGCAGGGCGAAGTTGAGATCCGGTGAGGAGGACAAGGGTTTCAAGTTAAAATTTCCTCCAGCGCTCACTGTTACAACTCGAACTCCATTTATATTGACTAATGTTGCTGCACTTGCCTGCGCTTGTGCTACTCCAGAATCACTAAACCAGAGATGCCTCTATTTACAATTAAAAAAGGGCTTGCCTGTCAGCAAAGAGCAAGATTGTCGCGTTACTCGACGCTGAGGAGAAATTAACGAGAATGTACTGCAAAGCACTGAAGCAACATTTTCTTTCATTGGCTCTTACTCGTCAATAGTCGACGTATTTAGAGGATTTTTGATGAGTCCCAGATTCACAAAAGTGAGTTGAGATTGGAGGTAGGTTTGCACGTTTGCGCTAGTACTAAAGGCAGCAAGTCCCGGAATGGCGCCGAAAGGTGAATAATCTGCTGTTGCCGGAAAAGGAACGGCTGTCCAACGAGCAGCTGGCGTGAATATGTTGGAAGAGAACAACGAAACAATCACGTTCGTCAATTTCTGTAATAATATCGTTAAAACGAACTAATAAAAAGATAGATACAGTAGAGAAGTTGAGGTTCCCATTCACAACTCTCGAGAGTTCGTAAACAATGAAGATGTCTTGTCTGATGAAGGGATTTGCGTCAGGACAAAGATATATTGTTGTAGTTATCGTTGTATTGGTCGGGGGTGTCGTCGAAAGCGGGGGACAAATATCGTTCGTCTGGCCTAGTCTCTCAAATGTACAAAGTCTGCATAAACTCACGGAAGATGGCAAGCACTCGACCAGCCGCCAACTCCTCGCTTTCGTCGTCTCCCAATAGAATGGGGAAGACCTTGTCCGGAGAGGTGAGATTGTAGAAGGAATCAAGAGGGATGCTGACTGGCAAGCCGACAATCTTGAATCCTTGAGTAATGTTTAGATCCATTGCTGTCTGCACAGCATTAGCGACGCCCGAGGAACTGGAGTGCTAAGAGAGAAGAAGAAAGATGACCTTGTTGCCATAAGAATAATGCTGTGAGAAGTGTCTGGTCGGAGTTGGGGAAGAAGTGTCGTCAAGACATACGAAAATCCACTGCATTGGGTGGAGGATTATATTGCTGAAACAAACTCATTGATTTCAGAAGTTCCAATACTGGGGACCAGGGAACTGATAAGGAAGGCCGCATCCAGAAAGCCTGAGATGTCTCCAGTGGAAGTGATCTGATCGAAAGAGGGAATTGCTCCATTCGCGTCATATCTAAAGAGTGTTAGGTGATCTTGAGATTACATGTTAGTGCCAGGAAAAGGAACGAGAGTGAGGCGTGTCACGGGATTTCCATACACATCTCTCTCGAACACGTAATTCGGTGAGGCGAAGAGGGCGTTCTCGATGAAAACTCGAATTTGCTATACAATCGATATGCTGACATAAATATAACTCACATTAGCAAAAGTGAAGCTGCCGGTGATGTTCGAGATCTCGTAGACGACCACCAAGTCTTCGAGCACTTTTCGTTGTGTTGGTGGGCAGAGCGTCTCGGTGGTAGTGAGAACTGAAACTTGGCTCTCTCTTCAAGTTATTGAGTTTATAGGAAGTTCTTCTTGATAGCGACTCACCGGTGGTGCTCGTCGCAGTCTGTCTACTACTCGTTAAAAAACGCGAGGTAGTATGTACAGTGCTGTCGGTGATTTAGTAGCCGGTGGGACAGGATTTTGTCCCACTCAGGTACTGTAGCTTACTGTGGAAATTCGCGCGCGCGAGACTACGGTACGGCACG
>JAQIXL010002324.1:0-13499 GCA_034700245.1 Poikilolaimus oxycercus | reverse complement strand
GTCAGCGTCAAGAAGACCTTCCACGGATGGTTCACACAGCAGCGATAAACGTCAATAAGACCGTAACTTGGTGCGTGAGCCTAAACCAGTTCATCTTCTAACGATAAAATACATCGGTTGTTTTGACGATTTCCTCAGGATACTCTTTGACACCACGATAGGAAGACATTGTGCTGGAGCGAAGACTCATGCGGGAGAAGGGAATCGGCTCATCGTGGCTTCTGGGCATTTTCACAGGAGCATTGTAAAACAACCTTTGTCGATAGATAACTTCCGGCTTCTTCTCAACATGTGAAGGGCTACCCTGACCAAGACTCTGCGCATTCGCCAGCTTCGCATACAGACCACCAATAGCAACGAGTTCATCGTGAGAACCTGAGAAACATATGGCGAACCTATAAATCAAACCGATTTCCGCGATTTTTCCTTTGTCGACAACATGGATTCGCTTCACGTTCTTGAGTGTGGAAAGGCGATGAGCGATCACCACAGTGGTTCGACCTTTGGCTGCTTCTTCAAGAGCTGCCTAAACTTCCTTTTTTAAAGCTGGCTTGTGTTGGCTGACCTGGACGACCCGCTCGCTGCTCGTGTCCAATGCCGATGTTGCCTCGTCAAGAAGCAGAATTCTAGGATTCCGAATAACAGCTCGTGCAATAGCCACACGCTGCTTCTGACCACCAGAGAGCGAGACCCCACCCGTGCCAACTAGTGTGTCGTAACTCTACAAGGTTTTCAAACTTTAAGGGGCTTACTTGGCTCAATTTTTGAATGAACTCATGAGCGTTTGCTACTTTTGCAGCAGCAACAACCTCAGCATCGGTGAAAGATTCTCCCATCGTGATGTTTTGCCGAATTGTGCCCGTGAAGAGGCATGGCTCCTGTTGGACGATGCCGATGATCTGCAGGACATATGAGAGACAACCTCGACAATACCTTTCTCAAACTGTGCAGGTTCATTTTCTTCAGATCCGTTCCGTCAATTGTGACGACGCCTTGGTTGGGATCATAAAGCCGAGTAATTAAGCCAATCTGAAGCTTTCTAACAATTTTTGAAGTTTCTCTCACCGAAGTGCTTTTGCCGCATCCAGAGTGTCCAACAAGGGCTACAGTTTCCCCTGGTTCCACTTTCAGGCTGAGTCCATTGAGAATTGGCACATCTCGAGTTGGATAAGTAAAGTGGACATCGCTGAATTCCAAGAGACCCCTTGAGTTCTCGGCTGGCACTCCGTCGACAAGGCTTGGATCAATGTCAGATTTCTAAATTTCTTTGCTCTTTCAAAATCGGTCGACCGGCAAACCTCATCAATGATGTGATACACCACACCAGCTGCCACTCTCGCTTTCACAACCGTCATGATATGTGGGCCAAGGAGGGCGAGAAAGTAAGAACCAAACAGCGTGGTGTTCAGTACAGTTAGCACTTTTCCAGGATTTGCGGTCCAGCCATTATTGTAGGCAGCCACTCCATACCTGGAAGCGCCATTGCATAACTTGGCATACCGAAGGATTTTTTGAGCGACGCAAAACGTACAACAGTCCGATGGCGAAGAAGAGATATTGCTCAATAAACATGCAGCCCTCGAAGAAACTCGACACAAAATGCACAAGGACCGCCGGTTTACGAGCGGATTTTAGAGCCTCGTCGTACCTCTTAAAATGCTCATAGCGAAGCTCCAGTGTGACCTACAGTAACCATCGTGCTCTGGCCATTACACGCGGCCACAGTCTTGACGTTGATGATGGCTTCCTCAGCAATGGCGTCCGCCTCGCAGACACGCTCCATCTGTTTGCCTGCTGGCTTCTTTACGATCTACAAACGAATTTGTGCAGTTAAATTTTTTAAATTGTTGAGCAGTGATTGCAACAACTTACTCCAGACATAAGCGACATCGTGAAGACGCCCATTGGTCCCAAAGCACACATAATGAAGGCCATTTTCCAATCGACGATGAAGGAGATCACTAACGCTGAGAGATAAACACAACCTCCTCGAATGAGCAAGCCAATCTAGAAAGTTCGCTCATGTTTCTTCAAAGACCTTGTCGCCGATACCGTCCTGAATTCGTTCAACGTTCCTAAAGTTCCACTTTCCAGCACAAAGATCATGCTCACTGGTTGAGTTGAGCTAGAAGCGTGCCGGAGTCGTGAGTGTCCAACCACGCCCCGTCTTTCCGCAAAACCGACGCGATGAACTCTTGTCGAATGCGCATTGCAATGTTTGAGCTGACATTCGAGAACAAATAGAACTGCAAGGAGACCGGGGTCGTGAGGTGAGGAAAACGACAAAAGGTCAAACTTGTAAAGTAGAGAGCAGGAAGACAAGAACGGCGGCGCCGGCGTAGATGCAGACGATGTCGTAGGCGCTTGATCGGAAGTGGGAGTCGCCGACCGGCTGAAAGAGGGTGGTCACTTGAATATTCAGTCAAGTCATAAAACGGCTACGCTCCAGAAAGAACGAGTGGTGTGAGCTGTTTGGTTCCGTTTTTGAAACATCTTCGATCCTACAAATTCCAGAGTGTTACTACCTGTTCAGTAACGATCATTAGATTTCCAATTTTGCCGCCGAGCAAGCCAACACTTGGTTGAATGGCTCCGACGATTCCAGCCAAAAGGCATGCCAGCAGCATAAGAAGTCGATCTCGAGCAGTTGCGTAACGAAACTGTGTTCTTGTGCAATTCTCTCTAAGCTCTCTTACCAGCTGACGAAACGGGACAGGCGCTGCTTCAGGCGCCTCTTCTGTCTCGCCGCTGCAAGCTCGCGAGATAAGAAGACAAGGGAACGGAGTCCTCACGTGCACAAAATTCGGTCGAGAATTCGTTGGAGAAGCGGCCATTCGGCCTTGTTCGTCTCCGCTTTATCGTCGTTTTCCTTCATCTAAATTCATTTTCAATCCAGACTACTTTATAAAAATCACGACCACTCGGTTACCAACAAACAATGTTTCATTTGAAATTTGAACGAAACCAAGAACTATGTGGGATCATAATGACAGCACAAACCTTTGTGGATGACATTCTTCCTGAGAGTGCTTATATCGAAGAAACAACCGGCGGGCGGGACGTCGTGCGTGCGCTCGAAATTTTATGCGTTGTCTGTTCCCCGAGACTCCGAGGACAGAAAAGCCACTCGGGAGCAAGAGGCCGCGAGGTCGGACCCGACCTGTCTTGTCAGGTCTCTTGCTGGTCTGAGAGGCTCTGCGCTGGGCTGTAAAACGGAACGCATCACTCTATTAAGAAACTTTAAAAATGATGCGTTTTTACAAGGACTCTTGAATCACCTCGTCACTCGTCTCCAGTTTATGTGCTAGTGAAAATTTCACGTTTCGAGACGTTTGGTGATGGGAGTTTTGCTCTTCCTCAAGTCCCATCTGCCCGAGTCGAACGTTTGCCAAAAGTCGAGAAATTTGGCTGACAAAGAGAACTGCAGTCTCGGTCCCTCCTTCTGGGTCCCTCGTCTGACATTCAGATTTGTCTCGGCCGCAATTCCCTCTCTTACAAGCGCCTTTACACAGCCGTCTCTGCTGTTAAGACGAGAAGTTGGTGCTAAGAAGCCACCACTAAAGCGCCGAAGTATTGGCCGAGATGTATCCAGCAAGAAAAGTGAACGCATTCACAAGCAGTCATCGCTTCTAACGCCACACAGCAACCATTTCCAAACTTTTCAAAACGTTTCCAGTCCCCATGCCCCTTTCCCACTTCTTGCGAGCGAAATCGACGTCAGACCTTCAAGGAAAACTATCTTGCCCGTTGTTAATGGTATACAAAATAGAAAAGTTTGCGAGTAGCTGTGCGTTTTCTTTGCTGACGCACTGTGCCAGACGTATCTATCCTTCCAAGTCGTCTTACTCGCCACTTTGTAACGCACATGCCAGCTCGTGAGACACTAAGTCGGCGCTCTCTAAGCCATCGTTAAGCATCGATGTTTGAATGTGACAAACACCAATTTCACAACGCTTCTCTTCTTTAATGCAGCAGTTGTCTTTTAAAAAAATTCGTTGTCAGATAGAGTGAAGCGGAAAGCCTCTTCTATCTATCTATAGTTATGCCAGCTTCCAGGAACCGCAGCAGGTCGCCAGTCACGAAGTGGTAGGAAGTTAGTCGTTTGCTGGCTACGTCGACGTTCTTTCCAAGTGTGTCGCATTTCTACGTCCAAAGCACTTATTTTTGATGATGGCCACTTCCTTGGCATTAATCGTCTTCCTGTTTCCCTTTTTAATGCAAAGTGCTTTTTCTACGAGAATACTGCAATGCCCTTCTGACGGGATATTGATTGACTCTTTAAATCAAACCGACATTGTACGTTTACGAAGTGCAGACTTTCCTCTCCATGCAAGTTTTTGGAAGGTCATGTGTAACATTAGTTTTACGGTATGTTTGTTTGAAATTCGGTGGATACATTTCAGCGGCACAATCCGAGTCTACAACTAGTATTGGCCTTTGTGAAAGTTCAATCTTTGTATCCGGCAACATATTCTTGCTCCAATGAAGGAGCATCGTCGTCTGGTTTGCTGTACGTGAAGTTGAAAGAGCACTCTAGCATGTTGCAGACAAATGGCCGACGCTCAGAGACCCGTACAGATGTTTTCGTGCGACTCACTTGAGCTTAATTTTCGAGCAGATGATAGTCAGATTTCTTCTCGCGTGTGGACCGGTTGGGATATTGACGTCTTTGTACGAGGTTCTAACAGTTTTTGTCTATTCATTATTATACAGATAAACAACCTGTATCATCTCCAAACTGCTTTGGAACAACGAATGTTCTTTTCGATCCTAGCTTGAATGTTTCCAGAAGGGTTATGGGAGCGCTAAGCGATGGGTTGGTTTGCAATCAGGCTCAGCCTTAGTTGTTCATAGGCTTTCTTCACTTCCAAGTGACTGCCGCTGGCTGATTCGTACAGCTTCTAACGAATTCATCAAAATTGTCGTCATTCTCGATTCCAATGCTCTGCCTGCACGCTCGATCATAACGTTTTCACAAGAAAATGTTACGCTACAGTCACTGTACATTTTTCATGTTATTGATCGAGGATGAAATTTCAGGCGTGCACCACTACAAGATAGGACACTTTTGCGATTCAAACGCGATTTTGCGATCAATCCTCTTGAAATTCTTTCCCGAGAAATTACAATTGAACTAGTGATCCATGTCAGCACCTATAAGAAATCTAATGGTAACATTCTTTGTTGAGCAAACATAATAGAAATTTTAGCCATAAAAACCTGCAACTATACACTTCCAATCGGTCAGGTGCCATTGACCACGACAAAAGGGTTCGTCGCTCAACCCTTAATACCTGACGGAGTTCTCAATCCGATGCCGTTGCTCCCCAATCAAGTTATTCCAATGCTATACTTAAGCAATCTTTGAGGATTGTACGTGGAAGATGTTTACATGGATCCCCGACACCCAGCTTGTTCTTCGAATTCTCGCCATTCAGATGGAGGACGGCGATCTCTTGCGTGTTTCCACTGGCACCGTCAAGAATTTCGGGTTAAATTCGCACTCGAGAAGCATACCGTTTGCAGAGTGACTCGTCGTCTGACGGCTTTTCTTAATCCCTTCGAAACCCTCGAAGTGCAGCTGAAAACAGATGAAGAAGGAGGGTCTCTGGGTCCGTCACTCATAATCAATACTTACTGTAAGCTCGCCCAAGAAAAAACGCTAGACGTTTACAGTGACAAAAGCATCCTTGGTAAACAAAACATGTCAGGATTGCGTTATAACTAGTGATTCCGACTGGCCGTTCTTCGAAGATCCTGTTAACTTTCCCAACACTCAATACCGTATTATGGTGACCAATCAAAGTTTCCAAAACAGTGAAGGTTCCTCAATCAGCGTACCAAGTTGCTCGTATCGATCTGTGGTACAACATTTTACCCGGAGATACAATGATGGTCTACACAAATGGATCTTCTCCATTGCGGTAGGCCTTGCGATACTAATACAATAGATCTTGCATAAATTTTCAGCAAGATGAATAATCCGTTTGCAGTGTATACTCTCCGACGCCGGAGAATTGCATCAATACATGCCCGTACGATGTAACAGAGAGCTATACAATTTTCGTCGGCGAAATTCTTTACTTCGAGTACACGTCATCCAAAAGTCGCTTCTATGACGGCGCGGCATATGCTCGCCTCTGGTTTGAGTTTGAGCCCGTTCTAGTCGGTAATGCTTTTCAAAGAGCAAATTTTTTTGCACATTTTCAGAAGAAGAATGCAACTACACGTTTGCGATTCATAGCTTCGCAAGTGAAGGCGCGAGCCTCACTTTGCGATTGCTGACTATCGACGAATTTCTTACAAAGCATACTTTTAAGACAAACCTTGACGATAACGTATTGTTTTTCTTCAATCAAGTGCACGTCAACGACTTTGAGTGGCCTTTCTTGTTTCTCCTCGATGGTGACTTTCAAGCTGGTGTTCGCGGAATTGGATGGTGAAGATCACAGAACAAAACCAAATTATGTTAAACACTATAGGTATGATTTAATGAACTCGACAAGTTCGACCACTTTTTCGCGATCTTCTCATACTCTTTCCTTCATTCACACGCATCCTACTGACGGCCAGGTGAACTGCCCTTGTGAAGCGATATTTCACGTCGTTGTAGGCGGTATTGTCTAAGCGTGTTCGTTTAGAATTTTTTATTTAGACACTAATCGTGCGAGTGAATATTCAGTCCAGTATTTGAAAAACTTTCGAACTTTTTCGCTACAAAAAGGACGTCAGGGAATTTACGCTCAACGTCTTGAGGACGTTTGCGCTGTCTCGCGAAGAAACTTTATAGTGTATCCATTAACGGTATTTCCGTGAATTTTCTAAAAGCTCAATAGAGTTACACATCCGAAAGCTGCCGGTTTAATTTTGTTATGCCAAAATTGAGTGAAGAAGAAGAATCACCAATTTTAGATGCTCTGACCATTGAATACAGGTAACTGCTAACACTTATTATAGATATTTTACACGTATCAGATGTCACCCTCGTGCTCTCAATCAAACAATTCAACACTTCAAATATATTAGCACACATCTTTTGAGAATCCGCGCAGCGGCAGATGTATCATTTTTGATGGCCTTAAGGGGTAAGCTTCATTGATAAATTCCTGAAAATAGTTCACAGACCTTTCCATCATACGCCTCAATATTGGCGAGGAGGGAATTTGGTGGGCTCAGGCCACAGGATCGTGCTTTGTTAATAGATATGTGATTTTGGAAACGCGCTACACAGCCAATTTTCACTTCATTTATGTCCAATTGTGGAATTCAACTGGCATACTACGCGGCGAAGCTCTTGGTTGGCAAACTCAGCGAGAGTACGACTTTGTTATCTTATAACTGTTGTAAATATGTTTGAGGCTCTTAACAATTGCATCCGGTGCACGGTTTTCGGTATGTGGACCTGAGGGAGTCGCAGCCACTTTCATGCTCGTGAATGTAAATATCAGTTTTTCGGACGATCTGCTTGTTCACTACTGGGCGAGTGAACGCGACGGCTGCACATCCGACTTCTTTTCTGAGGCTTGAAGTCCTATGCCAAGGCCAAAGCTCTTGAGACGATGCGTATGATAGGGGCGTCTTACAAAGAATAAAGTCGCATTGACACGCCTTCGTTACAAAGCAGCTTTTGGACGCTCAAGACCGACTGAACAAAATTCCTCCTTCTTTCATTGCCGCGCAACCCGAGCGTATATTTTTTCGGGGCTGTTAAGCAATGCCGCACTCACAATCAGTCATCTGTTTGTTCATATGTTTTACCGTCTGCGGTTTAAATTCTCTCGATTTGATTTGTGAGAATGATAAAGATCTCATCATCAACATGAATATGAACGAGTCGATCATCCATTTGTTCAGTCCAGGCTTTCCGAAGTCTGTCGGTCTCGTTTATCTGTGTTACGTTGAAGTGAGCGTAAGTTATTTTTGCCTCCAGTATTTCCCCCGTTATAATTTGTCTATAGACACCTCTCGCATACGTTGATTTAATTTTTGTCGAGGGATATTCCGACGGTGCACTACTTCTCTTCGGTGATCCTTATGAGCCGTCAGTGACTTTAGTATAATGTTACTCTGCAGGAGTCATCTTTTCAATCTTCACAAGCCGGCTCGAAAAGATGAGGATGTGGGCCATTATCGCGGCGAGACAGGCATTCTCATGTGGCTGGTGCTGATTTTCAGCCTCACTAATTACCACGCTTTTCACTTAATCCTACACGCCTATGGTAATCTGTTAGTTTCAAGTCGTGTGGAAAAACTTGGTCTTCAGACAAACAACCGGATTGTTTTGATTTTCCAGCTGAAGAATACCTTGAACCATTCCGAAACTTTATCGTCTCAGCTCAAATTACCGAACGAGCGGACCGAAACAAAAACAAAGCGTTTCTTTCGTATTTGTGCGAATGGTTCTCGTTTAGCGCCAACGAAAATGAGCCACTTTGCGTGTGGAAGTTTCGCGTCAAGTCCGGCAACGCTTTGCGTTTCGACATGCAAGTTGCGCCTCGTTCAATGCGTGCAACGGAGAACGCACCGGCATCCTTTAGTCTGGACGTTTCTTTCAACGGAAGTCTCCTATATCACTTCGAGTAAGAACAAGAGGAAGAAACGCTGTCTTAAATGTTCACTTCATTTCAGGAAACCGAACCAGGTTGAGACTCACGCCGTTGAAAATTATAACCTAAAGACACTTCCGCTCCGGATCGAGTACCGAGCAACTCCAACCGTTTTTCCCGCTGCAATCTTCATGCGCTTCTTCGCATACGAAAAGCCCAGTAAATTTTTATTTCACAGAAGCCGAAACGATTGTCCTCAGACGATCCTCAGTGTGCATATAAACTATTTGAAGGCGAAACGCTTACTTGGGAAATGGGACAGCAATATTACAATCCACTCGCCCTAGGAGATCCACTAGAACCCTATTTAGCAAATCAGGTATGCGGCGAATTTATCGCCCAACTCAATAATAACTGGTAGATTTGCCATTGGACTATCGTGGTGCCGGAGAATTGCCTCCTCTATGTTCAACTATATGAAGTAACATTAGCTGAAGGCGATCGCTTTGAAGTTTACGCCGACGGTGTTTTCGTAGATCCATTGTGAGCTACGTGCGCTTCGTGTTGCATGCGGAGAAATGTTATTTAGCCCTGGCTATGGCGTCGCGTTATCAGAGATGCAATTTATTTTCGAAACGGATCAAGTCCTGGAGAGTGGTGGACCTAGTTTCGAGATCACAATGACAAGTACGCTAAAGCCTTCGCGCTTTTTAAAGAAAGTTCTGTTCTGTCTAGATTGTGACTGCTTCAAGTGGAGTGAGGAACATTCTGAAATGACGAAGTATTCTGAAGCGGAAGTTTTCATTCCTGGGAACTCTCGCTCAATGTTCAATCACGAAACGGTCACATGCATTAATGTGGCGTGCATATGGCAGGCAAGAGTTTTTCACAGACTTACACTGACATAGAGAACAATTGTTGGCCGTGCTTACGCATTCTTTACGTTTAAGATCCCCGAGAACACAACTTTCGCGCTTATCAACGAACGAGGTGAAAGAATCTTCGAGTAAGCTCGATTTTACGTGTTTTTGGAGAGACTGGGCTTCTAGAGCTCCAACGTCGGAACTCCTACTTGGCCCCGGGGTAATGACCGAAGTGTGGTTTGATGGTAATGCTACGATTGTTTTCGACACGACAAGTGCAACTGGTGACTCCAGTTTTCAGTTCGAAGAATCGATTGGACATGTCTTTCTCGGAAGCATTCCTGGTTTTTCTTTTTAGCGAGAATATTTTCGCTTGACATAGAAATTGTTGAAAAGGAAGTCACGACGATTAACATTGCAACTATGGCAGTTTTGGCTCTCAAAACATGGTTGCCTGGCATGGCTTATAAATTTATCCCTGCTAAAACAAATTCAACAATCTATATTTCCTTTGTCGAATTCTTCTTGCCTGCGAATTCTTCAATGAGCACGTCGACAGCGTTTGGATTAGATTTTATTGTTTATGAAACGCTTGAGAAGCCAATATCAACGTAAGTATGGCTTGTGCACTATATCGAACGCCCAGTCTGCATTATCCAATCGACCGAACATACTGCTTGGATTCCGACGAAACTTCGTGCGCGAGTTCTGCAACGTTTACGATCAATACTTCGCTGACAATTTTACGAAATATCAATCCGTCACGATCAGACCTCTTAGATCACCTTTTGACGTTCCGCGTATCAGGTCGGTTTCTGGTTTCAGCCGTTCAATGGCATTGTTTCAGACGATGCTTTATACGCAGTTGCTTACGTGGATGATAAATTTAGAAGGCCGTTCATTGGATGTGATTCGGACTATTTGTCTGCCAGAACTAAGGTTGGCCGGCCTCGTCTTGGCTTTTACACAAAACCGTTGGATGAGTCAACAAGTTTACTCATCACAATCGCAGCATTCGGCTTTCCGAGCATACCTCCAATAGTATTGAGCTCGTATGTAGTGTTAATGAAATTGTACCCTAGCCAGGCTCGACTTGATGCGGAACGCTTACATACCGCTGCCATGGCACGCCGTTTTCATCTCTGTGAATGTCGATTCGGATGATTTTCAATTCGAGCTCGACTTTGTCAATGACGGTGAGCGCGCTTTTGCAAACTTCTAAACATCTTTTCAGTGGATTCCGATGAACAAACAACGATTGCGGCGCTTAACGAGTGGGCGATGACAGACTACTCGGCCGTTCTCGTCGTCTCTAATATGAGCCTTACCTTCCGAACGTTTATTGTCGATAAGGGAGCAGCCGTCCTCACTATCCACAGTATGAATGTGTCATCCGCAAGTCGCTTGTATCTCAATATTGATGGCTATGAATATCGAAGGTGTGAAGAAGTTTATGCTTCTAAATTGCAGCTTACAGGCTTGATGAAATGCATAGTGGAGAACTGCTCACCCTCGGACAAGGTCGAGTTTTACGACTCAATGCGAACGTCCGAGAGACCGATCGGTTCCGCGTTTCGTTTAGGATCAAAAACGAGATTTTTAATTTCAAGTCACGTCTGTCATACATTGGAGCAACGCTTCCTGTACTCTTGGCGTTCAATTTTCAGTAGTTTCTCTAACAGCTTAAGTTCTTCGATAAAATGCTGTATTATAGCTTGTCAACGCGCCATTTTGTTGCTTCTGAATGATCTTCCACTGGATTTGGGGGGTTTAGATGTAGCTTCTCTAAATCGTACTAGAGGACATTGCGCTTGTTAGGATCACAAGTACATAAAAATTACAGATCGGACAGTGTTGCATCAAAAGGGGCTCTATCGACACAAATTCCAAGTCTGTAACTGCGATAAAGAAGAAATTTTCTCAACTTCATTTCACATTTATGTTGTGAGAGCGAACGCACAATATATATACAACGGAGCTCATGTAACAGTCCAAAGTCAAACAAGCAAAAACTGGTAGAAACCATTTTTCGTTGCAATTCACTTCCCGGAACCTTTCTTTGTTATGATCTTGACACTCCACGATCCTGGCTTTCCAGACTGAAACCAAAGCGTTGAAGAAACAAAGAACACAAACCAGTTCCTTAACAACAAGAAAGACTTGAGGCGCCTTTTCTTTCTTTTGAAGTAAACGTGGTTGTTTATACTCTGACCAATCAAGATCGGTTGAAACAACAGCCCACAGTTCTTCTTTCGAAGCTGCTTCTTCAGTTTTATCGAGTGTTAGAGAGATGTACCTGAAGAGTGAATGGAAAAGACGGAGTCGACTTACTGAAACTTTCGA
This sequence comes from Poikilolaimus oxycercus, assembly GCA_034700245.1. Classification (NCBI taxonomy): domain Eukaryota; kingdom Metazoa; phylum Nematoda; class Chromadorea; order Rhabditida; family Rhabditidae; genus Poikilolaimus; species Poikilolaimus oxycercus. The sequence continues at coordinate 1,747 of JAQIXL010002324.1, read as the reverse complement.
GTTCCATCGATGACTTGCTTGAGAAAGGCTTGAATACCTACAGCCGTAACTTGGCATTGACCCGCAGCCAGAATACTCAGATTACTCATCTTCAGTGTCTCGTCGTCGAGTTGCAGGTTATAATCGGTGAAGATCTAAAGACTTTTGAATCATTTTGCAACGAACGTCCATCTTGCTCAAACGCTGCACGGCTGCCGAGTTAAAGAACTTCTTCGACAAAGTTTCCGGTTCGGTGTTGCCGCTGAAGAGAAATCCGAAACGAAGGCTGACTTACATTTTGAATTCCTTCAAGTTCAGAATGTCAAACAGCGGAAGAATTCGATTCTCCACTGGATCCATGAACATTTCGGGCTCATGATGTGTTGCATCTGAAAATTGTTGTAATGAACTAATTTCCAACCTGCGGGTAGAAGACTGTCAACGTGATAGAAGTACTCAACACTGAACGTCATGCTCTGTGTGGAAAGAACTTGCGGCTCCTCTCGTAGAACCTGACAAGCATCATTTATTTTTCAAAGGTTGCCCTACATCAATTAGCCATCCGATCTCGTTGTCATTGGTGTTCTTGAAATCCATTGACTTCACATAAATTCGCGATGTAACCTGTGGAACAAATAAGCTTGGAGTAATGGAAACCTTGTGAAGAACATAGCTCATCAGCTTCGGCAGGTCGCCCTCCCGACCATCCACGAAGCTCACCTCGTACCAAGATGTGTTGTACTTGGGAGGATTGTGCTGAACTTGTTTCTTTGTGAAACGAAATTCGCCTTCGGTCCACTCCTACAATACCGATAATTTTTTTTCCTGAGAAGAGCAACGTACCATAACAACATGAGACCGCGCATGTAGTTCACGACTGTTGCCGTCGAGGTCTTTAAACTTCTTCTTCGTCGATATCAAACGAAAGAGAGTGACGGGATGACGAAAGGAGGCAAACATCTTAAACGGGGGCTTCTCCTTGTTCTTCACGTAGTTGAATTGAATGCGTCGAAAGCGAAACCACTCGATGTCGATGTTGGGCGCAGCATGAAAGCTGTGAAACATTGAAGAAAGAAGTTTGTCTTACCGACGTATCGTTTTCAGATTTGCCTTCACCAGTTCGTGAGCAGTTCTTGAAGTGCATTCCAGACGAGAAACTGTGCGGATGTCGCAATAGGGAAGAACGCCGTTCACGAGCAGCTCACGAAACGGCTGATTTTCCAACAAGACACTCATCTCTGAAAACGACCTTAAGACAAAATGGCTCGTTTATGAAAAGAAGAGGATCGCGCAATGTCGCTCTCAATACAAGCGCGAGCACGAGTGGAAAGGAACGTTTGTCATCACACTCTGCACTGGATGAAGACGACGCGGCGATGAGTCTGATGGGAGCGCGATAAGCGATAGCGCTGGCTGAAGCGCTTGTGAAAGTCCTCTCTCGAAACAGGCCACGTGTAGATTTTCAAGAGCATTTAAGACTGAATTATTAGAGAATTGGAAACTTATCCACAACCAAATGGCTATACTCGGGTTTGAGAAAATTCAAAACGGGGTCCCTTTCCTAGGAGCGCGGTTCTACGGACAAAGAAAATGTGTCCAGAGAGGGGAAACATGCAAGGCTGTCGGGCAGGCAAGTATAGAAAGCGTGGGCGATTCTTTCTAAATGAATCAACTATGAAGTAGTTTATTCCGGAAAGACAGCTCTGTTGACAGAGTGAATGAAGCTCCGTCGACGAACTCGCTCACGCAGAGAAGGGAAAGACTGGTC
>JAQIXL010002323.1:0-13512 GCA_034700245.1 Poikilolaimus oxycercus | reverse complement strand
TTAACCGGTTCATTGGGATAACCGATTAACCGATTAACCGTTTAACCGATTTTTTCTAACCGATTGCGAACTCTACTCGTTATACAATATTTTGCACCCGCATCTGATCTTCTAATTGTAAGTTCATTTTGTGATTCGTTTCCTTGCTTTTGCCGTGGAGTTTTCTATCCTGCAAACTGACACGAAAAGGCAATAACCGCCATGATCTTGTACGGGGCGCAAGAGGATTTATTTCAATGGCAAGGTTTCGCAATTCTCACTTCAGATACAAGTGCCCCGATTAGCACATGTGGAGCTGCGAAGCACTTGCGAAGATTTTTGCCGACGAGTGATATCGATGAGAGACATTCTTTTAAAAAAAATCTCCTCCGGGAATGTCTGCTCTTTTAATGCTTCCTCAGGAACTCTTTGTCAATGTGTTGGAACTACTTCCTTTTTCCGATCTTCTAAATATTCGCCAGTTGAATCGACAGATCAACGCCCTTGCCCATCATCAGTCTGATCGCCTTCGACGTCGAGCAGTCGAAGTAGCATATTTTCATGATCCACAAACCGGTTTTCTCCAGATCGATTTTTCGTTTTGGAAGAAAAGTCCTTTAGGGTGTCCTGCAAACTTTACGCTGATTTCACCAAAAGGTGCCATTTGCCACTTCGCTCGACTTGATTTTTGGGATTCATCTATTCGAGTTACAGTAGACAATCTGTATGCCGTTATATGGCTGCTGAGCTTGCCGTTTCTTCAACTTTTCCGCTGCACATGCGCCAGGATCAATCTGGCAAATGAAGAACTCAAAGGACTCGCTGGGCATCTCCCTTGCGATCTGGAGCGTTTGGTCATAAAGTCGCCAGTTGAGACAAGAACTCTCTTCACTATGCTCGATCGCTTATCCAACCTCAAGGATCTATACTTGGAAGACCGCACAGCCATCGATTGCGAGCTTTTTGCTGACGAGCGGATTCAACGTCTACATGGATTTCACATTCCTACAAGGCATTCAGACTTTGCCCTAATGGACTTACAATTAGATGACGATTTATGGACGAAACAAAAGTGGGCTAGCTCCCTGATTCTTGCAACACTTGGAGTCACGGTCAAGGGCCTCAACATCGTTTTTCATCAGTGGGCTCGTGGAGAGCGGCAGCTGTCCCTTCTACAAATGCGTTTCATCTTTGAGGGTGAGAATGTCTTCAATGAGATTTTCAACGGACTTCTGACAGAATCGACCAGCACTGAAGAGCATCGTCTTCTCAAACGGAAGATTGATGACAAGCATCTCTCGGTCTGTGTTCAATTTCGTGACAACTCGAAGATCGTTGATATGCAAGTTCTCGGCTCGGAAACTTAATGCGCCCATTATTAAACTCATTGAGCTCTTGGAGTGTTTTTTCAATGTCAAGATGCCTTTTCTGTTTCAGTCGCTACCTTGGTAAAATGTCTTTAAAGATTGCATCAGATTGGCTCATTGCTTTTGAGGAAATGTTTTATTTCTATACTCGAGCCAGAGTTCTTGCTTCTAGCGCCACTCCTTGGAGGGGTAGTAGCCCGTTCCATTTGAGAGTGCGTAGTTTTTCCTTGGTTCGCATGGTTGAGAGTGGTGTGCAGACTGCTGTTTTCATCGAGCTAAGCATAGTCTTGTAGTCCATCTGCGCAAAGCCGAAGATGGTCTGGATTGCCAGGCGCGCCGTTCCACCGAGCAAGGTGGGGATGAGTGTCTGAGGTCAGCTTCGTCCTGCCTCGCCGCGTTTCCGTAGTCCGCCAGTCTGGCTACGACGCTGTCAGTTGGATCATCCGCAGTGAAGATGCTAGGCTTCGGTGTCGTTCCGACAGGCACTCGCTGCTTACCACCAAAATCGGCGAACTCGCCGGGGAGGTTCAAAAAATTTGAAATAGAGTGAAAACCAGTGGTTTCATCGTGAATCGTGGTCCAGATCTACGCTGGGTTAGGAATGCCCGTTTATGGGACAGATCTGCAAGAAATACGTAATTACGGAGCTGAAGGCCAATTCGCGAGGCGAGTGAGAAAGAAGAGTGCGATTGGCGCGAAAGAAAAGGCGTCTAGGCAAGGAAACAAAGGTAGACTTTGAGGAGACGGAGACGCGCCGGGAGCAGAATGTTCAGCTCCTGAACTGCAAGGGAATAGCTCCGCGTCTGTGTCTAGAGAGACGAAGAGAAAGTAGGAAGGGAACAGAAAGTAGAAAAATTAACAGAAATGCCCGGCTCTGAACTCTAAAAGGGAGAGAGACTGAAGGGAAGAAGAGAGGAGGAGGAAAGAGAGAATTCCAGCACCTTAGCCCGTTTTCGCTTTGGCGACTTCAGCTCCTGCTTCGTGATAGATGGCTGACTGCGAGCTCGGCTCGATACGGCTCGGGTCAGAGGAGGAGGAGAAAAAGGAGAAGAGTAGGTGGAGGGAGGTGAAAGAGAAGGGAAGGCCAAACCGAATTGCGCAGACGCGTGAGTTGTATGTGGGTCTGGGGGAGGCGACCTGTTCTCGTTCTTTTGCGGACATTTTGGTCGCGGCGAGGCCAAGCCTCTCAAAACATGTTCTGGCCTTTTAAGTGTGTCTGTGTGTTCGCCCCGTGCCAGGCACAAAATCGCTATTTTTTCGCCTCCTTAAGGGCGCCCGTCGTGGATGAGAGAATAAAACGAGAATGAGAGGCAAACGTCGGAGACCGAGACAGATTCTTGTGTGTCAAGGGGTGAAATATCGATTCATGCGAAACAGAACTTGAGGAGACTTTACTGATTGAGTTGCACAAAAACAACTGGCGCTCATAAAAAAACGACAATCTGCGCGTTCACAACGCTTTACGAGCAGCGTTTTAAAGGGCTATTTAATGTTCATATCAGCACATCGACAAGCAGCCTGTCGCCTCTACGTGACGCGTCGCAAGCGTCTCCTCGCTAGAATTTCTTGCTGTGTAGAATGTTATGTCAAATTTGCAAAGAATCATTCAGTAAGCTACCCCAAGTGTTGTATTGGAAATTTTTTTACTACCAATACTTATTCAATATCGTTGCTATTGTATTTCAGAGCATCGACGACTTAATGGACTCCTCAAATGGTTGCCGTGTGGACATGTTTTCTGCATTGCGTGTTTGCGCGCTCTCTGGATTCAGCCTGGCGTCATCATCTGTCCCGTAGACCAAGCTTGACACTACGTTGGCCAACTCCAGCATGAAAGTCTTGATGCCTTGTTGTCTGGCAATCACCCAAAAAAATTAACAGCACGGCTTGCAGTGCCTGAACAGTTGCTGACTTCGACAACTTCATCCTCTGATCCATCAAAAACTCAAAATACTGAGGACAGAGCGTCAGGAAGCAACACTGGCAACACTGCGGACTTTCAAGAAAGAAAAAAGGTGCGATAACTTCAAGTTCACTGAATTGTTTTTAGCTCCATGTTATTCTTCTTGATCGTGGCGAGACGATTTGCACTCGCAAGTGGTCACCACTAAAGACTGATGTTGAAAAAATAACGATTGAGCTCTCTAATATAGCCGATATGAGAGTGTGTCAGTTGAAGGAGGCTATTTATTGGTACAACCAATTAAAAAAACCATGCTATTGTATTTGCACCGTGGATCTGGAGTCTGTACTACAAAGGTTTCTCGGTAATGTTTTACTAGACGTTGTACATAGGCGTGATTCTGGAAAATCAGGCGCTTACGGACTGCGAGATGCTTCTACGATTTCTTGCTTTGTCTTGACTCCGTGTTTATTTCGTAAAATAAATCGTCCACATCTGCAACAAACACACTACACAGTGTATGTATTGTATCTATTTTGTACTGTAGTTTGAATGCCGCATTGTCATAGTGCGCTGTTGCACAGTTTCTTGACACCTCTGGAACAAGAGCGAACCAGGAATATGTACGAAGGTTCTCTGTGAGAAACTTTCTGGATCTCTTGACACAATCGAAGCATTTGGCGTGTCTTTCTTATTTGTTCTTCATGAAACAAATGCATAGTTAATCAAAGTCTCAAAATGAAAGTGTAATCGATTTTTTTGAGGGCTCAAGCTCAACAACAAGACCGCGTTGAGTTTTCATCAAATGGCCATTGACGCGTTAGAAATGCTGACGCCATTGCTAAACGATGAAACATACATATTTACAAACGATGAAACGCTTTTCAACGAATCTTGGAGGCCAAGGTGCAGTTAGCTGTGCATAAAAGTTTGACAGCAGCAATGCCTTCAAACGTTCTCCATAATTATAGAAATGTGAAACTCATCAGATTTAATGTTGCTCCGTTTAAAGCCAATCTGACTTTCCGTTTGGTTAAGCGAAACCTGTCGTCGCTGTTCCTGTCGTTCATTTCGCTGTCAACTTCCCTCGTTGAACAAATTTTTTTCAATGACTCGTCGGAACGATTATACACGTTATAAACGCTGACGCCATTACTAAACGCTGAAACATACAAACGATTAACAAACCCTCTTCAACGAGTAACGACCTCGGAAGTCACGACACAATTTTGCTGTGAATTAAAGTTTGACAGCAGCAATGCCAAGAAACGTTCTCCACAATTACAGAATTACGAAACGCATCAGACTTAACAGTAAAAAGATTCGTATAACGCCAATCTGACTAGATGAGCGCACAACTTTTGGTCAACTTATGAAGGTGCAGTTTGCAATCAAAATTGTTAAGTTTCTGCAGTTTGAGATAGCATGCCATCACTACTTTTTTTAATGCGTAGACTGAGCGTGCGACTAACTTTCATTTCATAATCAGCGTCACCTTCGAGGAAGGCTGAATCCAAGATCTGCAAAGTGATTGAATTAGATGTGTTTCAAAAAAAGGTCGTTGTCAAACGTTTTAGATTACTGGCAATCATCGCTGTGGGTCGGTCTACAGTTGTCAAGCCTAAAGAAGAACTGAAATTGGTTGTGTTTCAATCGCCTAAACTTACAGTTAGCATAAAGTTCACTAGTCAGTGTTATGTAAAACTTTAGCGGCAAAATTTTTCCCAGCGTCTTCTCGTTATGTGTTTTACGGCAATCAAATTTCCTAAACAACATTTTGTGGTTTGCTACCTTCCTTTTGAGGAATTTTCTACCCGGCAAACAGGCAATAAAAGACAACAACGAAAATTTCTGCCATGGATGATAGGATTTTGTGGGTACTGCGACACATGTGAACCGGACGAATGTGAAAGCAGAACTTCTTGAGGTAGCGGCATTTTAGAAAACATTGAGTGAATTGAATGCTGAATTGGGACAAACAAACAACGGTTCGTTGTCCCAGACAGATGGATGAGTAATTATCGCCTTGACGAAGTTAAGTTTTTGGCGCCAAAAACGACATCATGTATGGATATGGACGCAATTCTAGGATTAGAAGGACATCTTGTGCCGCATGTCAGCGTTGAATCTGGGACAACAGACAACAGTTCTCTGGAATGTTCAAAGTGAGTCATGAAAAACAATTTATTTGCATGACTTTTCGATCAAACGACTTCTTTTCTACCACTGCCAAAGGAATCAGGAAGGCGATTTCTTCACTCGAGTACTCCTCACTGTGGCCCGATTCGATGCAGATGTGGACCATTGGTGTGATTGTGTGAAAGCTCAGAAAGTTCTTATGCTGCTGACCAGGGATCGTCTCCACTGTCCCTTCTATGGCTTTCTAGGAAGTTTTGATGGCTTCCTTCTGTAGCTACTAGAGAATATTCTCTAATAACTAGAGACTTTATCCAGAAGTCACATTACAAAGACTCGTCCTTGGGACGGAGGAGACGCCCACTGGGCGCCCCAGTGGGCGTCTCTCTCCCCAGAGTCCTTCTCCCTCCTTCTGTGGCCTTTTATAGCCGCTGGGAATGCCTAGTCAGCATTCCTCTGCGACTACACACTACAGCTTGGCCAAGGAGTAGACGAACGGTTGTGAACATGGGTGAACGACTGGGTGTCCTAGTGGTGGTTGCTGATAAGAGTGATGACGCGCTGAATGGTGGTCTGCGTGGGCGACGATGTCGAGTGTGGGTTGCTGGCTGAGAAGACGGCGAGTAGAAGAAGGGCATTGAGCTCGCTGACATTGAGTCAAATCCACTGGCTTCATCTTGAATCGAGGTCCAGATCTAACGCTGGGAGAGAGAAATGCCGTTTATGGGACAGATCTGAAATAAGAAATAGACAATTGCGGCGCTGAAGGCCAATGCGCGAGGCTAACGGGAGAGTAAGAGTGTGATTGAGGCGAAAGAAAAGGCGTCAAGGCAAGGAAACAGAAATAGACTGCTCTTGAAGACTCTTGAAGAGAGAGATTCAATGGCTAAAGAAAGGAGAAAGAAAGTGAAAAAATTCCAGCATCTCACAAGCATCTCACAGCATGTCAGCCCGCCTTGGCTTCGACAACTTCAGCTCCTGCTTCGCCCACTGCGAGCTGGGCTCGATGTGGCTTGGGTCGAACAGGAAGTAGAAGACAGCTAGACGGGTCTGATGCGCGCCGAGGAGGAGAAGAAGGAGACGAGGTGGTGGAGGGAGGTGGAAGAGAAGGGGAGGATGAACCGAATTGCGCCGATGCGTGCCTTGTATGGCGGGCCTGAGGGAGGCGGCCTGTCCTCGTTCTTTTGCGGACGTTTTGGTCGCGGCGAGGCCAATCCTCGCAAGAACAAGTTTGAATGCGTGTTCCGGTTTTGCGTGTGTGTGTGTGTGTGCCAGGCACAAATCGCTCTTTTTCGCCTCTTTCAGGGCGCCCGACTCGCATGAGGGAAGAAAACCAGATTGAGAGGCAAACATGGAAGACCGAGACAGATTCTGCAACCTTTAACAGAGTAGAACTGTGATGCCTTAGGGTTACAGTAGTGCGTGGAATTTGTTGAGGATTCGCGACTCCACTGAAATAGGCAATAGACCCTCAGCTATTGCCGCCGTGAGGGATGAGCTTGGCGGTGCGGGATCAACGCTCTTGACGGTTCACTAAATTTCTGAAAGGAAGAGGAAATTTAATAAAAACGCTAAAATTGAAAAGAAATTCCGAAATGGTGAAACATACTAGCAATTGATAAGCACTCGTCAAACATAATGATTCTGGAATTTCAGACACAGTTTTCCTGTCAATAGGGAACCCTAGTTTGACGGTAACAATGCCAACAGACTTTCGCTATAATTTGGAATTGACGAAACGCATCAGACTGAAAACGAACTGTGTCTGTTTAAAACGGCTTTGGGTATGCTCACAACTAATTAGGTGTAGTTCCCAAATAAAATTATTCGGTTTCGGCAGTATGGGATGTTAGGGTCTCAAACTATTTTTTTAATGGATGCGGATTCTGGTCAACGAAAAGAAATCACAAAGTCACCGCAATTTCATCACCAGCTGTGAGCTTCGAGCGTCGTTTTGGATCTGAATTTTAACACGCGTTCTCCGTAAGAATCAAAAACCTGTCAAAGAGGCCGTGACCACCCCAAAAATTGTTTTTAATCTTTTGACGCTATTTTGTTCAGTTTTTTACGATGTTAGAACAAATCTGAAGAGCGATTGCTATCATGTAAATATGTTTCAGAGGAAGATCATTTCGGACTAGTCTTGAGTGTTGGCAATGGATGACGGTCCTTCGATCCAAAATAAGCCTGAAATTGTCTCTGTTTCACATTCTTCACAATTAGATGCTATCTGCGAAAATCCAGTTTCTGCTTTCTTCAGCGAACTTTTTTGCCTCTCAGATGTTCTTCTTGTGCCAGTGATGGATTGCAATCACTGCCGAAAAGTTCGATATGATTCATCGCAGATATTAAGCCGCAAATAAGCACTACAATATTATCTTCGATGTCAATGCAGTACGGGCTAAACGGCCGTTTGGGGAAAGAAGCGCTCGCTTTATGTCCTCGCTATAGTAGTGTTGCTTGTCAGTAGGTTTCATTCGCTTAGTAGATTTTGTTTATGAAATTCGATCATTCATTTTTTGGCGAGTTTTATTTCAAAGACATCGACACTAACATGTCTGCCTCGCGTGACTTTTCTTTGTGACACGGAAACGGAATCACGGTTTTGAAAGAAAATATCTTTGTTCTGACTTGTGCATTGACGAATTTGAAATCAACTGCAAAGCGATTATTTTTTTTTAGCGTAGATGATTTTGCGAGGAGAGCGAGAGGTTTTTCAGCGTTAATTCTCACTTCCGCACATGCCCTCATTAGCACGCAACGCTGACCGACCAAGTCTATTTAAGCTTGACCGTGCGGGGGTTAAAGCTTTCATTTGTTCACTAAATTTATTAAGAAAAAGAAAAAGAAACGCACTATAATAAAATCTCTGAAATTAAGAATGCAATTCGGAAGCAGTGAAACACATACTAACAATTGGTGAGCGCTCGTCAAATGGTAACAATTCTGGAATTTCAGACACAATTTCCTGCGAATAACCCAAGTTTGGCAGCAACAATGTCAAGAGACGTTTACCATAATTTCTAAAGGACGAAACATATGTGTACACAGCAAACTGTTACCAGCTTGCCAGTACTAAAACGGCTTTGTGTACGTTATTTCTTTTAAGCATTGTAAGTGGGGGCTTCTTGCCAGTGAAAAATCACAAAGTCGCCGTAATTTCATAACAGGTTGTGCCCTTCGAGCACCGTTTCGGATCTGAAAATATGATCATGCTTCTTGTCCTTGTATTGAATTAGTCTCGAACCTTTCACTTTGAGCCAGTGAATGAAGACCCCTCGGCTGCCCCCCCCCCCCTAAAAACCGCTTGAAACATCCAGAAATACGCCGAGATGTTGCCTGCCATTGAAAAATCGTATCCACCGCTTGAACTTCTCAAAACATGGCGCTCTTCTCTCATTGTTAGCACTTCTCATTTATTAAAAATTTATTGCAAACGCGAAACAAACATGCCAAGTCAACGCATGTCTCAATACAAATCCTTGAGAGTCACCATCTGAACGTACAGAAGTTGCTCACACCATATACATCACAAGTATGAAATAGGAAACACATCTTGAAGGGGTTTTCGCTCCTCACTTGGCTGACTACGCTTATTGCGTTCAACAATGTCGCGGTGTAGCTTCTGCACTACTTCACTGTCTCGAGACGTGCTTCCCAGTCTTTCCATAACTCCATTCAGTTGTTTTACAAGACGTGGATTGATTCGCCCATCTTTTCGCATTGTATTCAATGTGATTCTTGAATATGAATTGGCAAGGCTGGAAGCCGCCTCGTCCTGGCTAGTTAGGCCGAAACGAATCTTTGCGTGTTCCCATTGCTTTTCGATGAGCTTCACCTTGGCGACGGCTCCGTCGCTGTCGATCAAGTTTTGTAACGCTTGAATGGCTACTTCGGAATGATAAATAATGTCTCCTTTTTCCAAATGAGCCATTTCATCTTTTGAGCAAACGTGCGACAACGGCTGGGCCACTTTTAGGACCAGCGCACTCTCGCTCTCATTGTAGAAGTGCGCTTCAGGAATTGAGGTCATTTCCAAACAATACTTAAGAGCCTCTCCGAATTCACGCATTTGAAGTGAATTTTTAGTCAATGTAACAAGACAACGTCGCAGATTCTTCTTGACCAATGCGCTCTGCTGTAAACTATTTTCTTGCTCATAGGCGCTCCAAGCATTTTGAACGTTGCTTTGTTCTTGAATTTCTTGGCACAAAGTTGATAAGTGGCTACGCTGATCGAAATCGGTGCCGAGCTCTAGAACATGTTTCATAATTACACGAATTCTCTCCGGATGATTGGGTGAAAAGCGTGAAAATGCCGTTTTTGCTACACTGACTAAATAATCGATTTCTGTGTACAGCCATTCAAAGCCAATATCGTTTTCAAATTCTTGATGATGACCCCGAAGATATTCAAGAAGTTCTTCAATTTCATACACATCCGCCTGTTTTATAAGCGCATCCAAGGCACTAATTGCCGCCTTCGCAAGCTGCTTCTTCAGTTTATGACTGTGCTTATTTAGCACGTGAGCTCGATAGAGGTTCCATATTTGCCGTACAAAATTATTGTTCTGCGACAAAGTAAACAAATGATCGCCGCATTGTTCGGCGTCGTTGTCATCGCAATTTTTTACATGCGCGAATATTTTCGGCAGCAAGCCATTGACCAAGTTTACGAAACATTCTTCATTTAGAAGTTGCGCAGCATTTGGTCGTTTTCCGTAGTCGTATTCAGTCATTTGAAGTGTTAGTAGTTTTGCTTCCTTGTAAGCTTTTTCGCCGATACAGCTCTGTAGATCCTTCGGAAAAAACTTATTTCGATCAAGACCGTTCTTCTGATGAAGATTCTAAACAATTCAATATGTATCGTATTATAGCATAAATGCACGCACACAGGTAGCATAAATGAATTGCTCACCATAGAGAACTTTTTAAGTTCAGCCATCCGTAACTGTGCTCGTTTTGGATGCAATGAATAGAATATTTCCAAGAAAACAATACCAAGACTGAAAATGCAGCTTTTCGACTAATTGTTTCGGACACAAAGCAGACAGGTAAATGGCATAGCTCAACGAACCTGCATATATCGACGGCATCTGTATAGTCGTCATAATGTGCTTCTGGTGCCATATACAGCGGTGTCCCTTGTCCAGCTGTTAGTGTATGAGTCCGAAGGATAGAACTTGTAACTAAACCTAAGTCTGCTAGCTTTGCGTGATATTTGCTCGTCAGGACAATGTTTGCCTGAAGCAGCTCATTATTATTTATTGTAATGTATTAATTAAGTATTGTGTCTACAATCGAATGATAATCAATATCCCACCGGTTTTATGTCACGATGAATAAGATTATTGCTGTGAAGAAAACTTAATCCGAGTAGCATGTCGTGTAGCAAAGTCGGCAGTACGAAAATTCGCTCGGCCAAATGATCGCTTTCTATAGCCTCTTTCAATGATCCACCATCGCAATATTCCATTTCAAGGCACAAATAGTTTCGAGACCAAACATCGATCGCCTAAATCAGAAGCTTTGAGTTCAGGAAAGATGTCTTTTAATGATGCAGCCCGCCACCTAATATTACTTCTTATCAGTGCGGCGGCAGCAATGACTGCCATCGCTCAACCGTTCGATCAACCGAAGCACATGACGAAATCCTTCTGCATGCCTACCTCAATGGAAAAATGTTCGTCGTAGCGTACAATGTTGAAATGACGCAAATTAAGTGCATGTTTCACTTCATTCTGCAGCGACCGAATGTCGTCTGTTAAATAAATGCACTTCAAGGCGCACTCTGTAAAGGGCTCCGTAGAGGAGCCCTTCTTTCTGTAAAATGGCGTACCTTATTGAATTCGTGAAATACGTACCGACAATGGAAAACAATCCCGAATGCACCCTCACCAAGCTTCCTCACGAATTCATACTTTTCGCCCAGTACAGGATGATTGCTGAGAGCTGCAACAAGATATCTTTCATCCTATTACACTATTTCATCCTACCTTCAAAAGCAGATCTGCCAGGTTCATTTACCATAAGAGCGGCGAGTCTGCGTGGAGAATCGGCGTCTTTTGGGACGCGCGGTCGACAACTGATAAGCGTGCTTGAGAAGACCTTCACCGCGACACATCAATAGCACGAATAGCACGGACACGAACATCAAATCAAGGCAAACAGCTTCCCAGTCATTGCTTTTTCTTTACATTCATGTTTGGGCAAATCTACCAGATTCCGATTCTTTAAGCAACCTCGACACCTCGACACTGGAAGAGATGTTTTTGAAGGTGCATAAATCATTGTGTAGTCTCTCGGCGACAGCGCTTACAACGAACACCTATTGCGCATGTCGATCAAAGGAGTACTCCCATTGGAAAGGGAGGCTTTTAGGCATCCTTTTCGGTTGTCATTCTCTTTCCGCAGGGCGCTAAACTAGCGTAGAAGATCAAGGCCACCTCGTGAAGCCATGAAGCTTGACAAATCAAATGCTCTCTCATTGATGGTGAGAAACATGGCACGTGACCCGAGCTTCCTTCGCCAAAGTATCGGAGTTGCCTTGTCGTGAACGTGAAGCCATATTCACGACACTTTCACAAACATCCTGCTCTCCTCTACCTAAAACGAGACCTGTCAATCAGTCCAACATTGACTTCCCTTGATCGCTCAACTGCCCATACGTGGGCAAGGGTATGTAATCCGGGGGACCCACCCTCAGAGCCGGCGGGGGGGGGGGGGGGGCGCAAAGGGGAGGAAGGAAGGGAGAAGAGGAGAGGAGAGAGAGGAGAAAGAAAAAAGAATGTCAATGAAGCAAATTGCAGGTGAAGTCACGGGCGAAGGGCGGCAAGGCGCTGGAGCTGATGAAGATAAGAAGCCTCTCTTTTTTCTTACTCTGAATGTGCTGTGTGTGTTCTTAGTATGTGTGGATAAATGAGAATGAAGTTGTTGCCTTTTGAGGATCTTCTTATTGTTGGTCGGCTGAATAGACAGGCGAACGCCCTGATTAATCACCACGCCGGCCGCCTTCGACGCAAAATTTGCCTTGCCGGTATTCGGCTGGAAGGATGAGGAGAAGGTTTTGGTGGCTGTTGAGGATTGAAACGTTGTTGTCGGCGATACTGACTCCAAGTGAAATCGAAATGTACGAAAGGGAGCTTTGGATTGACCTTATCGTACGACATTTTACATCAAATCGCACGAAAAGCTCATCACGGAAGAGTTGGATTAGAAGATCGTAAGCTAAAAGAGATATGTCTCTGTACAAGGTGAGCGCATTTAATACGGATGATAAGAGTCAATCAAAAAGATGAAAAACAACCATGGACAGCAGCAAAATACATTCGCAGCCGCGATGAAGCACATCTGTGTTGAAGACTCATTTTCGACTCTTACATTCTTCAGCACATGTTCCGCATTCTTGAGAAGGAAGGCAGCGATTCAGTAATGAACACTCCTCAAAATAGATAAAATCTCTGAAGCTCATTCAAATTGGGCACGGATTTTCATCGCGACGGAAATTGCCGAAAACAGGAAGCTCTACTCAATCCATGCGAAGCATTCTCTCTTGCACCGCCTCTGATGAGGTTCTCTCTACCAGGTCTTTCGCAAGACTTTCGAAAAACTTTCTGAAAACGGCTTCTGCATGTTTTGGATATGCACTATGTTTCCGTTCCGAACGAATATTCAGAAATGGGAATGTTCGACACTGGCTACAGCTTATTGGGTGGTGCACAAAACGATTGTAATGTATGTCAGCGTGGCTAACAATAAGTAACAATGACTACTCGTCACATTATACAGTGTATTTTTATAACTTCACAATTCCAGCCACAAATAAGGACGGGGTGACGTGACGACTTTCTCATGCTGAGTCGACGTACTCAATGGTGAACCAGCGATGGAGGAACGTGCGATAAACATAAATGATGTAGTGTATGTAGTTGGGAACAGGAGGGGCAAAGGGGGATGGTGTCAGAGGGATGAAAGCGGCGGTCCTTCCTTGGGACGAAGAGACGTGGAAGAGTAAGAAAACGTATGTGGAAATTTTTGACAATGGATAAAACGTCTGTAAGAATCGAGTTTTCGACTAGGAGCTTGGGAGCAGCCCAAAAGTGACCCTCTCGGAAAATTCTGAATTGGG
>JAQIXL010002322.1:0-13515 GCA_034700245.1 Poikilolaimus oxycercus | reverse complement strand
AGGTTTACCTGCCCTGCGACGAGGACTGGGAGGTCATCGGCTCGCCCAACCTCTCCGTCGACTCCACCGTGACCACTGTCGACTCCGTGAGATTTCTTGGGAAGGAGGGAGAAGTGGCAGTCGACGAAGGCGTCGCGAGACTCGTCGTCGCCTCGTCGTCGAAGGGCGTCGTCGACGAGCTGAGTGACGTTCTTCTCTCTTCTCTTCCATTCTATCCCAGTCCAATCAATAAACTTCTTGTTTAAACTTTTTTGTAAAGAGCCTTTGGTGCGTGTTTGGAACAAGAGAGTCCTGAATCTTCCCTTGGTATGACAACTGATTCTGTTTTCGGGGTTGTCAATTCTTTTCCGCCTGTATCCGCGAAGAGCACTGCGCATCTTGATCAGAACTTACAGGGCACACCACACGAGCCCTGTTTCTTCGAGTGTGTTATGAATGTTGAAGTCCAGCTGATCTTTGGTCATGTCAAAGGGCAGAGGACAAAGAAGAGAAGTGAAGAAATTCACGCGACGACATCGTGTCGAAGGGAAAAAGGGGAAGAAGAGAAGAAGATGAAGAGCAGCCATCTGGCGCTTATTGCTCTCTCTGCGCCTATTGGCTAGCGATACTCACCTCCTCGTCTCCCGTCTCATTCCACTCTTCATCATCGACATGTTGAACACGCACGGCTTTCATCAATTGGTTCTCGTAAGCTTCTCGTTTTCTTCTTTTTCGTCCTTGGTCAGTTTGAACTCTAAACTTCTAAACTTTAGGCTGGTCTCCTTATCGCCTTCGTCAGCCATTTCATCCTCTCAGTGAGCATCATTGCTCAAGCAGCACATGCTGAGATGGCGACGAGATGGGCTCTTCTACGATCGCTCGTATGTCTTTCTCTAACTAGAGCGATAAAACTTATTATTCAGGCTTACGTCATTTTCACGATGGCCTGTGAGGTCTACGGCTTCGTCTACAAGAGTGCTGGCGGCTTCGTCGCGATCGGTCTTTCTTCAGTGAGTCAAGAGCATTGCATGATTCATCTAGTAATCGATCTTCTAGGTTTTGCTCACTTTCGATATGTTCGGCCACTTTGGTGCCTCGCTCATCTCGGGACCGGCCAGCGTCGGAGACCATTGGAGTGAGCTTTTTTTTATTAACAGAAAAATAATGTTGTTTTCTTTTGCAGAAAAAATTCTTCTTGGAGAATTGTGCGTGACAATTCTTCTCGGAGCTCAATGCGTGGCCATCTTCATCGCCTGGAAGAAGTTCCATTGGTCGAACATCGAGACTGTAAGCTTCAAACCTTTTCCTAGTCTGCTTTTTTTTTAGCAGACGCAGCCGATCCTGCCGACAAACTTCCAGAATGAGGCCGCGCAAGTCGACTAATCGAAGTTCTCCAGTGGTCGAGAACGACGACTACGAGATTTTTCTATTTTTCTACATTTCTTCTCATTTAACCTTGCCTGTCTCATTCACTCTCAGTGCATTCTCAGTTCGAAAAATGCCCAGATTGTGCTTATTGTCATGTTGTTTCCCTTCATGGCTCAGTGAGAAATATAGTTGTTCAGTTGGAGAAATTTGAAAATCCGCTCGCCGCACCAGGAATCGATTGATTTGGCGGCAATGAATTTCGTAATAATTACAAAGAAGGAGGGAAAGACGCGATGGAGAGAAGAAACACTTCGACGCGCCTTCATTCCCTCTTCTGCCTTCACGGCGATGCCTCTTCGTCCAATGCTGGTTTGTTGGACTTGTAAATCCCAAATTTTTTTGCTCTTTTCTTGCAATCTTTTTTTTGTTGTAAATCTTACATAAAAATGCAATTGCACTTATAAAAGAGGAAAAGAAAAATGCTCACAAGCACTGCGGAGATTTCTTTAACATCGTCGAAGTTCCCCAGTTCAGGTGGGTCTCATCTGCGCCTTGGTCATTCACGGTCTTCTCGCCATAGCTCTTGGCGCCTTCATGGCTCAGCATCAGGTGCCGCTGGAGGGTCGCGTTGCCATAAGCATTGTCCTTGTAAGAACCTCATAAAAATAATGTGTTGGTTAACGTTTTCAGACAAATCTGATTTTCAACATGATCTACGCCATCTACGGGCTTCTCTTCAAGTCGGCTGGTGCCATTGCGCCTCTGGGAGTGTACACGGTAAGATTTGAAAACATTTTTGTTTTGCTTTTAAAGAACATAAACGATAATTGATTTAATTTACTTTTAGTGCATGCTGGCCGTCGTCGTCTTCTACGATCTTTGCAACAAATTCATTGAAGGAAGCACGAAAGAAATTGACATCAAAGCCTCGCGTGAGTCAAAATAACACTTTTCTTCAAGAGAACGTTTAGTGTTTCAATTTTTCTTCGCGGTCTTCTTGGTCTGGCAGTTGTTGATGATCTTCCGCGTCTTCAACGAGTTCCACAAGAGCGTCGCCAAGAACGTCTGTTTCTCTCAAGAAAATGCAATCATCGCGATTTTGCAGTTCGAACTGGGAAGTTGCCTTCAGAACCTGCGCGGGGGTGACAAGACGAACGCCGTGGAGCTTGCCGTCGTTTCGGAAACTATCTGAATGATGATGCTTCTTTGCGTTTTTGTTGTTGTTCTTCTTTACTTGCGAGTTCAAGCCTTTTCTCGTTTGGCATCTAATCGATATTGTTTTCGTTTATTCGTGGAAATAAATTGCGAAAGAAATTCTTTGAAAAACAATTGACATAAAGCTTTTTCCTCATCACTCAGAGAGCAAGAGGACAAGACGAAATGAAGAGCCTCGCGCAAAGGCGCGTGCCAAAGGGGGGGGGGGGTAGGGGAGAGGAAGATGAGATAGAACGGCCATCAAACGAGAGTTTCCCCTGCCTTATCTTTTCTTCATTTGACCGAAGCGAGAAACAGCTGTTTATTGGAAAAGTTCTCAAATCCGTTCGCCGCACGAGGATTCGATCGATTCAGCGAGCAAAGAATTTCGTAAGATGGCACAAAAAGAAAGAGGCGCTGGTAGAAAGAAAAACCTCGACGCGCCTTCACTCGAGCCTTCTTCTGCCTCCACTGCGATGACTGCGTCTCCCCGCCTGTCCCGTCCCATGCTGGTAGGTTTGACTTCCTTTATTCTTGTGTGGAAAGTAATCATTTTTTCAAAAAAAGCAAAGAAGCATTTGTCTGTAAATCACTGGCCGTTTCAGCTTGGTCTTCTCTGCGCTCTAGTCATTCACGGCTTTCTCGCGCTTAGCCTCAGCACCTCCATCGTCGGAGATCCTCGTCCGGTACGCGACGTGACGATCCTGCTTTTTGTAAGATTTTTTGTATTTTTATTATGCTGTTATGAAAAATTACTGCTAATATTTATCAAATGTAAACTTTTAACAGGCGAACACGATGTTCAACATGTGTTGTGCAATCTACGGGCTGCTTTTCAAGTCGGCCGGTGCCATCGCACCTCTCGGACTCTCCACGGTTCGTTAAGATTTCTTTTTTACTCTTACTTGCTGTGTCGAAAACGTCGATTAATGAGGATTTTTCAGTGCATGCTCTCCGTCTTCCTCTTGTACGGCTTTGACTACAACTTTATTGAAGGCACGAAGCACACGGACGTCCAGGCTTGGCGTGAGTTTTTGGCTTCAAGGCAAAGATGTACAGTTTACAGGAAAGTTTCTTCTCATTGAACTCTTCTTCGCGTCCTTCTTGGCCTGGCAATCGTTGATGATCTTCCGCGTCTTCATGGAGTTCCACAAGAACGTTGCTAAGAACGTCTGTCTCTCTCAAGAAGATGCATTTACCGCGATTTTGCAGTGCGAGCACGGAAGCTTCTTCGAGAAGCTGCACGACGGCGGCAAGGCGAGCACCGCTGAGGTTTCAGAGAAGTCGGCGACTGCCTAAATGAAACTTGCTTTATTGCTTTATTCACTCTTCTCAATCATTGATTAAATAAAGGTCCGATTTGATTTTGTTGGAACTAACGCATTTTCTTTGTGTCTTACAAAAGAAATAACGTGCTCAGATTCTTCGTAGTTGTTTTTTTTTTCGGTTCAATGCCAGGAGAACTAAATTTTGTTGCCCCCATGTTATGCATCATTTCGTAAGGAAAAAAATCGATGAGTCTTTGGTGCAAAGAATGGCGACGGCGCATTCTTCATTCTGCTGTCTCACTTCGCTGACGCCGCAATGACCAGCACTCGTCTGTCTCTCCCGATAATCGTAGGTTATTCTCTTCTATGGACGTCTCTTAACCATACAGCTCAACCAACTGACAAGAGAGTTTTTGTCCAGATGCTGATCTTCTTCTGCCACACATGGCTCAAAAGGATAAACATTTGGCTTTCAGATCGGGCTCGTCTGTGCGCTCGCATTCCACGGTCTTCTTGCCACGAGCCTCGGCAGCTCTCTTCGGGACGCAGAAAATGGACGTGAAGTGATGGTGCTTCTCTTCGTAAGACTTTTCATTAAATAATCAAGTATCCGTGCTTAGAGCAGCACGCTGATCACGATGATAAGCGCCATCTACGGCCTGCTCTACAAGTCGGCGGGTGCCATCGTACCTCTCGGACTCTTCACGGTTGGACATAATGATTTTCGAAACATTTTAACCTAAAAAAATGATTTTTGTCTTTTTGCGTTTACACTGACAATGAGACGAGATCGAATTCTAGGCATTCATGGCGGTAGTCTTCTTCTGCGTCTTCGGTAGCAATCTCGTCGAGGGACCCAACTACTCGAGCATTCCAAACTGGAGTGGGTTACATTGATATTTCTTAAACAAATAATTTTACTTCATTATTAGTTCTTGTATCATAATAAAATAAGTTTGTAGCAATAGTTCACCACTTTTCATCCTCTTCTACTTTTTGTTTTAGGAAAGTTCTGCGCGTTCCAAATCCTCCTTCAAATGCCTCATCAACGGACGTTACTACGATGACGATGACCCTGACGGATAACTACAATATCTCGTTGTCGGAATAAAGAAAAGAGAAAACTGCCAGAAGCATTCCATTAATGGGCATTTGTGGCGTAATTTTTGATTTCGTTCCATTCATGGGCATTTTAAACAAAATTGGGAATCTAGAAATGAAAGTATAAATGCTTTTCCTCTTTCCTGGGAGTGAGGGCTTGGGCAACGGCACGATGTGGGCTCGTCACCGCTCCGCGGTCGATGACATAAATCGATATATCGACATGAAACCCGAAACAAAACAGTCGCCATGCTGACGCTTTGCGTACAACCGCAAATTTGTTTTAGCAATAAAGACGAAGAACGGAAGAAGCGCACTCCATTTCGAACCATTAAATTCTCATCGTCATCTAACAAGGGAACCCCATTTGGCCAGGCTCGGCTTTCGGACTCAAACTTTCACTATATAGACAACTTTTTACGCTGAATCCAACCGTGAATTTCTGCCGAATCCAAACGGTTGGCTAGATGTTTGAAGATTTATCTCTTTCCAGGAGTTTTGTGCCAATTTCGAAAAATCTCGTTCTCGCACAGAACACAGCCTTTTTCGCTCGGGTTTGAAGCATTATGCTCATCTTTAAAAGCCGTTTCTTATGAGATGAAGTGTGATGACATGGCTCTGCAGGAAAGTTCTTCAATGTAAATTATGAAAACGCGAGTTTTTCACATTTTCAACAATTCCGCCCAAACATGTTCTCGCTCAGACACCTCAACGCATTTCATCTCATACAAAACTACAGTTAAAGATGAGCATAATGCTTCAAACCCGAGCGAAAAAGGTTGTGCTGTGTACGAGAACGAGTTCGAAATCGGCACAAAACTTCTGGAAAAAGATAAATCTTCAAACATCTCGTCAACCGTTTGGATTCGGCAGAAACGGAGTTCACGGTTGGATTCAGCGTAAAAAGTTGTCTCTGTAGTGAAAGTTTGAGTCCGAAAGCCGAGCCTGGCCAAATGGGGTTCCCTTGTAAGCAATCACGAAGAGTGTGCTTTCTAAGTTCTTCAAGAGTAGCAATGAATGGTCTCACTCACGTTTTCATGTAGCTTGACATATCAACAATTCAAAAACCATTTGAGTGAGTCACATTTTCGCAGCGTTTTCCGACCTCGATCACGGCCTTCTCATGTGTAAGGGGAAAAAAGCGAGTGACAATGCATCATTCTGCCGCTCCTCATCACATGACAATGGCCGGCACCAGCGGCCTCTCTCGTCCCGTGCTGGTATGATTTTCTTTCTTTTATCAAAACTTTTCATAAAATCTTTCAGGCGGGTCTGATCTGCGCTCTCCTAACCCACGGACTTCTCGTGGTTAGCGCCGGCGCTGAAGTTGTCCGGAAGGCATCTGAGCCATTTCGTCGTGATCATTCATCTGTCATCATCTTTGTAAGACTCGAAATTGCACCACCTTTGTGGCATTGAAATTGGGTCTCATGACAACTGGACCCAGAAACTGGCCCCAGGCACAATTGGTCCTAAGGCCGTGACAATTGGTCCCATATTTTTGTAAACTCGTCCCACGGCAGGCTCTACTTATCAAAAAAAATTTAATGGGACCAGTCATGGGACCAGTTTCTGGGACCAATCGTCATGGGACCAGATGTCATGGTGTTTTGAAATTGAAAGAATTTATTCGGAGTAAGGGGGGGGGGGAGGGGAGACGATGCAGAAGAGAATGTAAAACGACGACGACCTCCTGTTATTTGTAGGCGTACACCTCATTTACTCTGCTCTGCGCGATCTACGGGATCATCTTCAAGTCTGCCGGCGGTGTTGCATCCCTCGGACTCTCCATCGTTTGTTTGCAGTCCACACCGAAATTCGATTTTAGGGCTTCTACGCTTGCTACGTGTCGTATTGCCTCGTCAACGTCTTCGTGGATGGTCCGGGAAATTCCGGCACCGAAACATGGGGTGAGTTCTTTTTTAATCGCAGTTGACAACCTGCGTCTCTCGTTTTTTTTACAGTTGCACAAATTCTCTTTGATGCCGCTTTCGTGATCTTCTTCGCCTGGCAGTCGTACACCGTCTTCTCGGCTTGTCTGGTGTTCCACAAGGCGGCTAACTCGGCAAACAACAACGTCAGTTTATGTCGAGCTTCAAGTTCAATTTCCTTGCAGATCTTCGAAAACTTCATCAACAAGTACGGCGTTCACGTCCTGGACAAGTCGGCCGATGATGCACCAGCCCTTCTTGTGAAGAACAACTCTTCGCAAGTTCTCTGAGCACTTGGTGACTCGATGTTGAATAAAGAAATGAGCAGGCACGCCAGTTTTTTTTTTGTTGATTCGTTCTGTATCCCCTAGTCTCGAATTAAAAACAAGATTTGATGTTTCATCGATTGTGTCAAAGGACACGCGACAAAGAACGCGAATGAAGGAAGGAAAATAAGACAACAACGGCGTGTCAAAGGGGAAGAAGAAGAAGATTCGTCATCGATCTGCGTCTCCATCTCCCCCTTCTTCATTCAATCGACTCATCAGCCGTCATGCAAGTGCTATCTCAAGGCCACAGTCGTCCAATTCTCGTAGGTTTTGTTTCAGTGATTATTTCTTTTCTGCAATTATTTATTCACATCAAAAATAGTTATCGCTTTTCAGGCCGGTTTGCTTGCCACTTTGTTTGCGCACTTCTTCTACTTGGTGAACCTTCTCGCTCAAATGGTACATGCCGAGCCGGTCACTGGGTTCTAATTCAGCTCATGGTAAGTTTTGTCAAGAGACGGAATCATTGCAAACGTCTTCAGACGTATATTGTGTTCGCCATGGCTTGCTTTCTCTACGGCTTTGTCTATAAATCGTCAGCTGGCCTCCTTGCTGCTGGCTTCTCAAACGTGAGTCATTAGGCATAAGAGAAATCCTGACAATCGTATAGTCTGTGCTGGCTTTCATAGCCTTTCTCAACTTCTTCGATGCTTTGCTGGCGGGGCCGAGCGTTGTGGGACAGCACTGGAGTGAGTTTACTTCTCATTTTCGACAATAAAATCGCACAAACAATTTTTTTTTCTAAATGCAACTTTATTGGCATTTTTTTGTAGAGAAGATGATGATGGCCGATGCGTGCCTGACAGTGTTTCTCGCTGGTTGCTCCACTGCCACATTTCTTGCCTTCAAGAAGTTTCATCTGGAGAACCAGCAGAATGTATATAGGTCACATTGTGAAAACATCTTTTTATTTGTGAGGTCATTTCTCCATTGCCGAACGTGAATTTTGTGAGCGAGAACATTGAAGCCGATTAGCCGATCCTCCAAGAAGTCGAGGGCGGCATTCGTCTCGTCATTTCTTACATCTATGTTGTACTTGTTCTCACAATTACTCACATTTTAGGAAAACTCAGATTGCGTGTGCTTTTTGTTCACTTGGAAATTTGTCCATTAACGCAACATAAACTCCATGTTTAGAGACAGTTGGTCAATCTTATTAATTAACTAATTTTCAAACTTGCTGAGATGCCTATTCCCAGCTCACAAAGCCTTGAACCTCTGTGGCATTATTTTATTTATTTTTTCTGCTCCTCTCTCAGTCGAGAATAAAATTTGCTTTCGTTCACACATGACACGAATTTCGTAAGAATTCCTGCAGACAAAAGAAATTGATCGATATTGTGCGGCGTAAAGAAAGGCCGCGACGCGTTTCACTCCAGCATTTGCCTCACGCAACGCGATGGCCGCTACCACCGCTCGTCTCTCTCGTCCCATGCTCGTATGTTCCTTTTTCACTTTTTATTATTTCAAAAAAAAAGTGAAAAAGTACGCTGCGGTACTCTAGCTGTTCCTCTTACAAACTAGAACCAGAGTCTTTTCAAGAGCAACTCGAGAGACTTTTTTACTTTTAGGTTGCATTGGTCTGCGCTCTGGCTGTTCACGGTCTTCTCGCGACGAGTACGGGCATGTCGATCTGTTGGGCCCAGTCCAACGAAAAAACCCTACTTCTTATGATTCTTGTAGGCAATTTCATTGGTTCTATCTATTTCCGGTCCATTTTTTTGTTAGGTGGGCCTCGTCTCAAACATGAGCTGCGCTGTTTATGGACTTCTCTACAAGTCGGCCGGAGCCATTGCACCACTCGGCATCTTTATCGTGCGTTTGTAGAATTTTGTTTTGCTCACAAGAAAATTTCAGAGCTTTTTGACGGCTTACTACGCGCACGGCTTCATCCACCTTCTCATGACAATCCCGGTCATCCGACCTTGGCGTGAGTGGCTTGATTTTTTAAAAACCTTCAAAAGCTTTTTTTTTTCAAAATATTTGCGTTTACAATATTTTCTTCTTATCTCTTATTTCAGTACAAACACTCGTCTTGTACATCCTCTTCACCATCTTCGGCGCTTGGTTCTCCGTGACGATCTTCAAGGCCTTCATGATCTACCACCGCGCGGGCAACACGAATGTTTGTTGTTGGAAAAAAAACGCTGATTTTATTGAATTGGCAGGTTTCGTTGGAGAACTCCTTCGTGAAGCTTCTCGATCGCAGTTACAGCGAGAAGTCCGGGCAGGCGTCGGCCATTGTCTGACCGAACCTTTACTTGTAATCGACGAATGAAATGCTTATTGTGCAACTCTTTGCTAGTGACATTTTAGATATTTGAAAGATTTATTCAAATGAGTCTGGTGGGGGAGAGGCTTTTTTAACGCCTTTTTTATCGCCAGCGCCTAAGACGCTGTCAATGATTTCGTAGACTTTACGACGAAGAAAAAAAAGCGAAAAAGAGCGAGGACGGCGTCGGCCGCACGTTGCTGGGGGCTTTCTTCATCGCAAGAAAATGTTCGACACTTCGATTCGAGCAGCCTCTCTCGTCCGCTGCTTCACTTTCTTCAATCGAATTTTATTTATCATTTTCACATTTTTTTTATCATTTTTTTTATCATTTTATTTATCATTTTCACATTTTTTTTTCAGGCGAGTTTCGTCAGCGTTCTCATCACAAACGAATTTTTTTTTAACGCCGGCGTTAAAGCCGTCAGCAACCGTCTACATCTCGGATGTGCTCTCTCTTCGTAAGACTTTTGAAGCCTCCATTATTTTTTGACGTATTCTTTATACGTAATGTACAAGACGATCTACGCTCTCGTTTTCAAGTCTTCTGAAGCAATTTTTCACCTTGCATTGTTCAGCTTTCGGCAATGACGATGGGTGGAGTGAGTTCATTTTTTTTCACACAAGCATGATTTAAAACAAAAACGTTCTCAAAACCTTTTTTCCGTATTTTAGAGTGGCATCTGTTCGTGGATTTCGCGCTTTTTCTCATCTGCCAGAGTATCATTGTCTGGCTCGTCTTCACGGTTTTAGTCATCGCCGAGGTTGAGAAGGAAGAGAAGGCAAAAACTCGTGGTGCGCGCATCTGCATCGACCTTGTGTGCTGCTTCTCCTCATCCTTTGGAATGATCACCTGAAGAGAGCAGGAGACGGCGGGACAAAAAGCCTCCTTATGTGATCGAAAACCCTCCTGGCATCCCTCTCCAGACTCAGCACAAGAACTGTCACGGGTCTGACCTGCCATGGAGACGAATGGAGAAGAGAGATCCAACGCAGAGGAGAAGCCCCGTTGTGATATGCACCAAACCCTTTCCTTCCGAGCCTCCAGGCGAGGAAGCCAAGAAGAGAAGCCTCCTGTCAACCTTGAGAACTGCTCTAGCCCTCAAGAGACCAGCGCATGCTCTCGCGCTGATTGTGAGATCGACTCATCCTCTGAGCTGAAGGCGAGGAGCTCTTCTCAACCTCTCGAGATATCCAACCGTCAAGAACGGCCTGTGGAGATTCCCCGGTCAAGGAATCCCCCATCGCCTGGCCATCAGCCTTCATCGGCTCTGGCTGACTCAACTCAGTGGTGATCGTCTCGTTTCTCAACCGACGAGAAGTGCGAGAGGAAGAGGTGAGCGAATGGTAGAGCAAAGGACGCTCTTTGAGGAGTGAAGAACCATTTGAATGAGTCCCGGTGCATTAACTGGAGGGCAAGAAGAGGTGAAGTACAAAGTGTCTTCTTCGTTCAAGGTCTTTGCCTTGTCGTAGTCTGGCTTTTGAAAGTGTTCGTGGCGTCGATACCGTAACCTCGCTCCCATGGCTGTCTCTGATGTCACTATCAAGAAGAGTCACCAGTCTCAACATTGCAATAGCTTTTTTTACGCGGGAGCTTTTGAGGAGACAAGAAGGCTCGACGATAGAGGAAAGTGGTCCCTCAGAGGCCGAGGACGAAGACGAATGCCGCCGTCTGGACCTCGGCGACAATCTCGGCCCCGTTGCAGGCGGATCTTCTGCAGTTCTTTCATCTTTGGGTTACGGTAGACTGCCTTGCGGGCATGAAGAGTGATCGACAGGGCGCTTTGTGGTCACTTACCATGTTGACGAAGGAGTAGAAACAATTCCTCGAGAACTCGAAGGTGTCAACTATTGTAGCGAAACATTTTTAGATGACTCACACCGACGAGCGAGCGAAGTTTCTCATCATGCAGGAGGATATAAGGAGAGGAAACCTTTCTCTCTTCGACTCGACATGAGTCCGACGGAGCTCACGGATATCGCCGTAGCTGAAAGGAAGTAATTTGAAGAAAAAACGCTGCCGGTAAGAAGATCAGGACGATTCACAATCTCGGGATGATTAGGCTTAACGCGATCAACGAATGGCTAGTCGCCCTTCTTCTTGACTACTCCCTTCAGCTAGGTGTTCGTCTTTCTTCTGGGAGAATCTCGAAAAAGTTCTTTTAGATTTGAAGAGGAGATGGAGAAGGAGTTGCCGGAGTTGCAAGCTGATACTGTTTATTACTCAAGTAAGGGAACAAGAGAGAAACAACAACGTAAGAAATAATAAACGTTTTCACCAACAAATCAGCTCGATGGAGTAATTACATCGACTTCTCGTCACTCATCTCTTCTTTTCGAACCGCCACCAGGGAAGCTCATCCCGAAATGAAGGATAAGCGGGACTCTGAAACAGAAAAATAAGACCGTTTTCGCATGTACCAGCAAATTCAAAGCAGTCTCGGCCAGGAGTCCTGAAGATCCTTGAGGAAGACCGACACGATGCGTGTGATAAAATGCCTTCCTCAACAGTTTGCGAACATGTGATGAACGGCCTCTGCTTCCAGGCTTTACACCATCGGCTATAGCGACACAGAAGCCTCGCAAGTGATCCGCGATTATTCTCAACGAGACGTCCGTCGGAGACGACGATGCCATGTACTTTGGTCCACCAAGCTGAATCAGCGACGTCATGTGTAAACTAAACTTGCTTACCGCTTCGATTTCAGCAAAAATTGGTTGAAATGCGTCTGTATCGTAAATGGAAGACGCGTTTTGAAGAACGGATGTGAGGCGCTCAAGATTCATTCCAGTATCAACATGAGTTGATGGCAACACCGACAAACGTCCACTTGCCTCCCTAAGGAAAAAATGATCAAGACTTAAATCTTGTAATACCATTTGTGGGTGAGAAAACAGAGAGACCAGATTCCAACAAGCGAGTCATCCTCGTAGCTCCGACGGGCCTGGTCTGCTCTCCGAGACAAGTGCAACTTGGTCACCGGGCCACAAGGTCCTGTCGGAGCAATATAGAAGAAGTGCTTGTTTTTGAACGGCGTTAGACGACGAGCCCTGGAAGACCCTTCTTGGACAAAGAGAACGTACCCGATGGCCTTCCAAATCTCACGGGTTGCCGTATCAGGACCGAGTCCTAGGCTTTCCGATCCACCGAAGTACGAGATGTAGATCCTCTTGGGGGGGATCTTCACAACTTCGGTCAGAAACTCCCACGCTAACTCGCATGCTTTTCTCTAAATGGTTCAAGTTCACAAGAAAAGAAACAAATAAGCACCTTAGAGTCCGCTTCGTTGACTTCGTTGAATGACCAGTTTCCGAGCAACTCGTAGAATGTATGTTGATGAAGATCGCGACCAACAACATCATAGTTGTTAACCCGAAGACATCGCTGCCAATTGAAAACGCGATCATGCTCTGGGACAACTTCCATTGTGAAGATTTGCTTGAACTAAATCGCCGATGTGAACGTGTAAACGAGAGATGATTACCTGCTCGCTTCCATCTCTTGTGAACGCCCGAGCTTCGCCGTCTCTCGGTATAACAGATGTGGACGGCACTTGAATGTGATTGTGTTGAAGGAAGAATTGTTGAAACTTCTTTCGAACGTCCTCCTTCGAAGGACCTTTGCATGTTGCCAGCGCTCTCTTACTTATCCAGCACAGTCTGATCGTGCTAATCATCTGCAACGACCATCAATTACAATCCACAGAACATGATAAAAACAAGCTGTATAGAAAAATAAAATTCGCGTAAGATTGGGTATTCTCAATGTACGAAGCCAGAGCTTTCAAAGAGGAAAGTGCTAAAAGAAGGCAAGGCAAGAGCGAATTGATGTGCAAAGCGATGATGCAACAAGCGCGTTAGACAACGTTCCAACGCTTTTCACATTGAAACAAAGCACAAGGTGGCAAGAGAACACGGTCAGAGCAAGAGAGACAGAGCAAGACCCACAAAAGAAGAACGAAACAGCCGCGAGAACAGCAGAAACAGAGCATCGCTGGGTGTCCTAAAGGAGAGCGGCAGACACGAGAGCGGCATAGATCTGCCGCTCTCGATGTTTTGGCGGGATTTCAAAT
>JAQIXL010002321.1:0-13517 GCA_034700245.1 Poikilolaimus oxycercus | reverse complement strand
ACTAATGAGTGCTCGTGACGCTTTTGGCGTGACGAGTGAATTGTGCCGCCAGTCGGCCGTGGCTCGGCCGTCCCGACTGCGCGTCTCCCCTCTCTGTTGCGCATCCTTTCTGTAATAGTGACCGAAACTTGTAGCGCTTAGCGCCCTTTGTCATCTAGAATGGTTTACATTGAACTATTGGCACAATAATTATTGTATGGCCCCAATTCTCTGTGAAACTTGATGTATTTGTTGTTTCTCTCGTATCTTTCTTATCTTTAATACATTTCTTTCTTTCTAAACTGTGTTTACACTTGTTGCAAGGTTTTAGTAGTGTTTACACTTGGCGCACAGCGCATTTGCTTGGTTTAGAAGAAGATTTGTATGGTTGGCGTCGTGGACGCACTCTGTTCTTGGCTTTTGAGCCATCCGTCTCGTCAGGGCCGGCGGCGCCGAGGTTCCCTCGGGTCGCGCGTGCCACTCTGTCCACTCTTGTCATAGAATGTTGTAGATTCAAGCATTTGCCGTTCACTCTAGCGGGCTTATTGCGTTATCCACTCATCCCCGGGTTTATCCCAGTTTCCGGCGTACATCAGCGTCGGTTCGCGGGCGTTGCCACCCGCACACGGTCCACCCAGGCAACGCGCTCCGTGACACGAGGTTTGCTTTTTAATGGAGGTTTTTAACTATCTTGCTTGCATTGGAAAGGAAGACTGTCGATGGCGCGCTGCTCGGGCAGCTCAATTTCCTCACGGAAATTCGCCAAGTCTCGCACACCGAGGCGATAAGTGTCTGCGACAAAAAGGACAATAACTCACATGGAGCGGTATGTGATGTAGGTGCGTCAATTGCGCTTTAAGGCTCGTCGCTAGCGGGCCATGGCCATGGAGGCGGACCGCCGTCGTTCGCATCGTCGTCGAATGAACTCGGACACATTGTGGAGGTGCGATTTTGTCTAATGGCATTCATTTGTTGGATATTAGTTGCAAGAGAGCCTCTTGGCGGAGATGCTCGATGAATTGAAGTCCATCACCTCGAGCCTCGGACGCTTCTTCGAGGAAGCCGCGCGCCGTGAGCATCGCATAGTGGACCTTCTCGAGAAGACGGCGACTATCCTCGATAATGTGAGCACTTTGCTCTTCGTCTGTCTTAATCTCCTTCTTTTTTCTGTCTTCAATGTAATGGTCATTCTATTTGGTGAAGCGAACTCTTTTAGTTTCGTTTGGTTGTTCGTGTTCTTGTTTTCTTCCATTGATAAAGACTATGCCGGCGTGAGCTCTTTCATCGAAGAGGGGCAGAATAAAAAGGTTTTGAAATGAACTCCATTTCGCCCTTCTCGGTCTTGAGAGAAGGGAGAGAACGTGAAGATAGAGCTTTTGCTTCCAAAGGGAGATCTATGCATGTTCCCAGCTCATTTCGAGTTCGCGATATTTCGGGGACAGTTCGCGATAATTTGGCATCCAAAGTCGAATTATCGCGAGAATATCTCGAGATATTCTCGCGATAAGTTCCTGATTACTACGGCGGCTGACCTACGGGAATCGAAAACAAGCGATTATCAATGCGAAAAGTTTTGGAAGATTTTGAGCCGCCGTCGACACCGTGAAGCCCCGTGTGTCATTTAGCGGATTCGCTGTGATCGTTTGAAAAATGCTCGAACTTTTCCCTCGCTGGTGCTCTTTTTCGACGATTCTCACACCCACTAACCATTTTCATCCTTTCCGAATCTCTCAAAAAACGTTTAGTGACCGTTTGCTCAGCATTCCTCTTTCGCCTTTCATAAGAAGTCCCTCTCTCACCTTTGCAAAAACAAGCGCGCGCCGTGGCGATATTGCCGCGCGCCTTTTGTCAACTCAGGCCGTGACGCGTCCCCCCTCCACCCGCCCTCAACAGCACCCCGTCCCAAATGCGTTTCCGGCTTTTCAAATCTCGCCTCGACGACGACACGACAAAGTGGTGTAAGGCACGTCGTCTGCCTGTCTTCTCCTTCTTCCCCTTTGCCTTTAGGGCCTCGTCCCCTCCAAGTCGTTTCGTCTGGTTTCCCCTTTGATGCGTTCTGGGAGAGATAGAAGCACCGGTTTTCACTCTTTCATTCATTTTCGGAAGCGAGGGACCCCGTCGCCGCTATGTTTCAACCTCTCTCTCCCCTCCGCTGTTTCCACCTACACGTTGACTTCCCTCTCTCCCCCTTTGACTGACAATGTCATGTTAGTCACTCGCCAGCCCTCTTCTCTCCCTTCACATGCCCGTTATGGGCCCGTTGCATGCTGCGTCCGTCCCGTTTTGACTTGTTCAACGTGCGAATTGACGTTGTTGAGGTGGGGGCTGACTATACGAACAACAGGGGCGAAACCCACTTTCAACGGGGTGATTCGAGGGGGGGGGGGGGGACCAGGGCGGGTTTTGCTCGAACGGCATCGTAAATCAGTGTGGTGTTCGATTGTCTGGAAGAGCGCGCATCGGGGTGGTGTGAGGAGAGAAGCGGGGTGTGGCGTCTCGTGTTGGAGATGTTGTCTAATGAGAATGTGTTTCTATCACCCACACTGGTACTAATGAAGCTACTTCTAAAGTCTTCTTCTATTATCGCTATGAAACCGCCGTCTGCCTCTGCTTGCCACATCTTGAAGCTGATCGAGACGCGATCTCGTTGAAATCTATGAAGAACCTCTCGAACAATGATCGGACTTGTTCGCGTGTTGTTGTCTTTGTGAACTTCTTGAATGCGCTAGATCCCTGCTTGTCTTAATGAAAACGCACGCTGAATCGTAAAGCGCAATATCTGTGTATTCGGCTCCGTAGAACAACACCTCGACTCCGACCTAGAATTGTTAAAGCTTACCGACACATTTCTTTATTGTTTCATTGAAACTGCCAGATGTTTTAGTCACAGAAACCGTGTACAATTTTGCCCACCGTCGTCTCTTCGATTATCGAAGCGGATGTTTTTGACTTCATTTCATTCTCAAGCTGAAACCGCTAACTGTTTCTTGTCAAATCTTCTTTTTTCTCAGCACTTTGAAGCCTCCATTCCTTGGCATTCTTTCCCACAAGCATCTTGAAAGCATTACGTTCCCTCTTTCTCGATTGTTTTCAAGTGTTCCGCTCGACCTTTCCAGTAAGCTCTCAAGATCTCCTTGAAACGCATCCGCACCCGGGCGATGCTTCGAGGACCTCCCAGCTCTCTTCCATCCACTCCACTCCACCCTGAACCACCACCTTCGTCTCGGCTGCTTGCTCGTTTATCTTTCGGCGATCCCCCGCCGCGTCTCGAGCCGAAAGACGCGCGCTCAGCTGATGTTGTCTGCAAACCCTCATCGCCCCTCTCCTCCCTCCGCGTTGATTGATGCTTTACTCCTTTGAGTAGTATAAAAGCTAGGGTTAGATCTTTTGTTGTTGGAAGAAGCTTGTTGAAGGCTCACTTTCTTTTTGATCATTTGAACACTCCGCCTTCTGTTTGACTATTTTGTCAGTTGAAAGGCCTAGTAATTGACGGTTTCGATGTCGGGGCAAAAGCGCAGCCTCATTTTTGCTTCAATAGTCACCTGTGCTATGTGGGTATATTGTTGAAATCGTCCTGAACAATAGTTTCCTTTATTCATTCTCTTTTCTCGACGTAGTCCTCATCACTCCCAAACGCGTTCAAATTTCTCCTAATGCAACAAAATTTAAAGTGACAACTCGGCCGTTCAGGCGTGTCGGGAGGGTAATTCGAACAGCGTGGCGAGGAGCGGGGCGCGCCGCGCGAGGAGGGAGGACTCGTCTGGCAGCCATTTGGGGTCTCTTTTCTCCTTTCAAGACGCGCTCGGCGGGGTGCCGGGCAGACGTTTTTTTCTCCACTTCTTCGCCTCCTCAACACACTCCCCACATTCGGGAATTGGCCTGAAGGGGGGGGGGGTGGAAGGGAGAAGGGAAGGGAAGGAGACTGGACTCTTTTCTAGCGTCGCCGCCCCTCTCGCCTAGCCCTTCCCGCAAGCGTTCGTTTTCCTTCGAGCTTTTTTCTCATCGTGAGCTTCTCGTTTTTCTAACTAGCGCTCGACACGCTCTCTAAGCGGCGCCTCGACACGCTAAACCTCCAAAGACCTCCTCAGCACCCTCGCCTTCCCTCTCCTTCCCCCTTCTTGGCCCCTGAATAAGGAAACACTTTTCTGAAAGGAGCCCCGCTTGTTGTTTAGAGAGGTGGTGAATTCTTGGTCGTGGAAATTGGACTGCTTTTCTTGAAGCGCGTTTTCAATTTGAACCTCTTGATTTCTCTGCGGGATCCTTCTAGACCTTGAAAACGGAGCCTTTTGGTGACAATATTGAGGCTTTTTGATGAGAATTGTGGCAAATGAAATTCAACTGTTTACCCGTTTTCCGCGAGCTCTTGAGAGAGAAAAAATTGAAGCTTTGTGAAAGTCAGCGAGCTTGCAGACGGGCAAGAACCTTCTTTGATGGCGGTGTATCTTGGATCTCAGGTGTTGGAGCGGCGTGACGGCAGCCATGTCGACGCTGTTTTCCTCAAGGTGAGTAAGACTTTCCACGAAATGGAGTTTACTGCACGAACAAAAAAAACTTGTCTATTTGCGGTTTCAAAACGGCTTGAATAATTGAGGAATGCTTATCGCTAATTTGCTCACTTTTTCCGGCCTTCAATTTCAGCCTTAGCTTTCACAAGGTACCCGTTCGCGACGTTTTTGTGCAACACGAAAATACAATGCAAGTAGCGGTCTCTAAGAAGTTATTTGTTGCCGGTTCCTGTGTGAGTGTTACTGCGTGGAAGAGCGGTGCCAGTTGGTAAACAATGAAGATGCGGCGTTTGTAGGTCGCCGCAGGGAGGGAAGCTTGCCCACCGAGAATATGATTGGATTTCAGAACAAAATGGTCGGGTTCCTCTTCTCGGCGGGTTGGTGTCCGCCGTGTCGACGTTTCACGCCGCAGATCAAGGTCAGTTAGGAAAGAAATGAGAAAGCAGTGTAAACGGAGTTTGCACGAAAAAGTGGAGTTGACAGTTTTAGTGGAGAAGTAAAGATTTCATGAAAATAGCCAACCGCTACATTGATGATGGTCGATTGTTTTCAGAAGTTTTACGAGTCTCTCGGCGATGACTGCCACGACTTCGAGATCGTCTTCGTCTCCTCTGATCGGTAATTCCTTCTGACTTCATTCTAGTCTCACACAAAGTCTTTACAACAAGTTGTTTCTAGGTGTGAGGCCGATGCTCGTGAGTATTTCCGCGATGAGCACGGCGACTGGTTGGCCGTCCCTTTTGCCACTCAACACATCAAGTGCGTCTTCTCTCTTCTTGAACTTTCGCTCTTTTGGTTCAACTGTGCATCTTGAATCAAAAGCACTTCAAGTGAAGAAGGAATAGTCGAGACCTTGCAGGGACCTTCCTCGTCGCTTCCAAGTGGCCGGCGTGCCTTCTCTCATCGTCGTCAATGCGAAGGGCTACGTTTTGTCGCGAATCGGCCGCGCTGACATTACGGTCAGCGGTTTCAATATTTCTTTTAATTCTTAACGTTTTTGAGCTTTCAATATGGCCGATTTGCATAATTTTACAATTATACGATACAATACGATAAAAAGCGCTTTCAGGCCGGCAAGCCCGCCAAAGCCGTGGTCGAAGAGTGGCGCCGCGCGACTCCGAAGAAGATCGACGACTTCAGATGATTAGGGGAAGGCGACTTGCTACAATATTTATTTCGGTTAGAGTCCTTCATTTCCTAGCTTTAACATCTTGAAGTCCCCTCACGTGTAGAAAACTTTTCTCTAAAGCCCAAATCCCTCGTTTCACCTGTATAGTCGCCATATCACGCACCCTCATTCCTCAGAAGGAAAGACATTTCTTATTTTAAACTTTTCTTGTCGGTTTTTATTGCATTCCAGAACTTCCAGGCGCCGTTATTATCTCTTGAAAATCTTGCTTCTCTTCTTCAATAGTCAAGTTGTCACTGGTCTTTGCTGATGCCAAAAGAGTCAATGCTGAAAAGAGACGAAGTTGTCTACGAGCTTCGCTGTCAATAAAGTGAAACTGTTGAACCATTTTCATGAAAAATGGTTCAACAGTTTCAGATTCAATTGAAGAGGGCAAGAACAGTTTTTCCTGCACTAATCTCGCTTTGCGACAACTTCACAAGTTGTACGATATACCGAACAACGCATTTCCGGTAGTATCTGAAGCCAGTAAATAATGTGTCGTTTGTCCAACACGGCTACATGAACGGTCAACTGCTCTCCAAATATTGGCGAAATTATCTGCAGCAGGGGGGGGGGGGTGGAAGAAATTCAAAAGAATGCATCAGAAGTTAGTACGGCGCTGTCACTAGAGCTGTCCCTCAAAGTTTCAAGTATATGTTGCAGCCTACAGTTTAACCCTGTTTGCATTTGAGAAGCATACTGTTTCTGCAACAATGGTGTCGGTGCATTCTCATTTGTGCCAAAAAATTTCTGTATCATCGCCGCCTGTCTCTTTTATTCCACGCTTGCATCCATTCCACGCATTTCGCAGTTTTAGCGTCAGTTTGTTTTCGTGTAGAATGAACTTCTGCAATGACTTCTGGAGCTCAGCCGGTAAAAGCACTGCATCGTAATGATGCTTTTATTGTTTCGGTCTCCAAATTCTGTTCGTGGAAATCGGAGCATTTCTCTTCGGAAAATGCTTCTCATTGCTTCTTGATTTTTTTCTCTCCTTTTTCATTTCGCCAGCTTGACTCTGCGCAAAAAAATTGTTAGGTTTCTTGTTGTTGTGTGTTCTTATTGACCATGTAAGTGGCAGTTTCTAAAATGACATAAGTAACTAGCAATTTCTTCGCAGATGGTTCATGCGGTGACTTTCGGCATGAAAAATTCACCCCAACACGGTTCAATTTAGGTGGCTTCGTAACTCAGACTCTAGAAGTTGACGGCTTCATTTGAGCTACAGATAGGCAGAATTTACGTGCGAGCGTTGCTGCGCTGGTACAGTGGCGTTCTTTAATTCATTCTTCTAAACTCCATCACAGTTTCCATGTTGACCCAATATCATATTGTTTGCGAGTAATTCCCCGATGAGGGGGCGGGGGGAGCGCGGGGTCAGCAGCCGGTCACATTGACTCCAAGAAGTCTCGACATCATCTCAGCTGCCTCGTTTCTTCATCGTGCTCCTTGCTTGACCATCCTTTCCGGCTGCAACTGTTCCAATGGTTTCAATTTATTGGGCGAAGGACAGCTTCACTGGTACGAAGAGAGCTTCATGGGCTAGTTCTCAAACCTTCCTAGCATCAAGTCCTTGATGGGTGCGAGTGTGATCGAGACTGAGTGAAAGGAGAAACATGAACGGGCTCACAACAGACTAACAGCCCGCCATATTCTGCAGTTGTCTTTCATCAGAAGTTAAAACTGTCGAGTAACTGCAAACAAAAAGCATGCTCAACGATGCTATCCACATACTGAAGCAATTTTCACAATTTCTCCAGTTCCCGATTTCAACGAATGTGCGCAGCAATTCATGTTAAATTTCCCAGCGACAGAAAATCGTCAAGTGTCGCATGTTGCGTCGTTTTCGAACCACCGCCGCTAACCATCGGCAACAGATTAGTGCCAACCGATAAACTAGTCTAACAGTTGCCCACCAGTTGGCGCAGTGGTTAAACAAGGTTCTCTGCCGGCTGAGCCGGTCATTTTTTCATGTACTCCCCCCTTTGGCGTAAAGAGGAGGAGGACCGATTTCGCGAGGGGGGGGGGGGGAGGGGTCCCAAGTTTTTTCATGTACTCCCCCCTTTGGAAAAAAAATTTTCCGCCGTTTCGCGGCGAGGGGGGTCGGCGCCATGGGCTAATTCCAAAGGGGGGACTCTTTGCTTGAAATCAAAAAATTTTTTCAAGTTTGCGAGGGGGTTCTCCAAAACGCCGACCTTGTTTAACCTCTGAGTTGGCGGTTTAGTATCGAGCACAAGAAAATTCTGAAAAACGTTCGTTATTACTTCCATTCATTACTTGCGTAGTCTTTACAACTTTATCAACTCTCATGGTGGCTTCAAGATCGTCGGAGATGGTGTAAGCCAGTTTCGGAATCTTCCACCCTAGCGCGCTTGTAAAGGACGGCAATGATTTCGACATCAGTCATTTTCTCTTCAATCTCGCAAGCTTTCATACCAAGGATTGAAGATATATCGAGAAGAAATTGTGGCAAGAGAAACGACAAGGCACTGACATCAGCTGCTATTCTCGACCATTTGTGCCCATTGCGGAACTGTGAATTGCACGTTGATTTGGAATTTCACTTTGACTTCGAGTTTTCAACACAGAAACACTTATAGTCGCCATATCATGCACCCTCACTCCTCAGATGGAAAGACATTTCCATTTTTTCAGGTTTTTAGCCTTCCAGAAAATCCAGGCCCCGTTCTCTCGTGACAAGTCTTGATTGTCTCTGAAAGAGACGAAGTTGTCTACGAGCGTCTGAGTCAATAAGGATAAGGTGGTTCAAGAGTTTCTGATTCAATTGAAGATGCCGAGAACAGTTTGTCCTGCGCTAAGACTTCAGACACCTTTACAAGCACACCGAACTACTCACTTCTTGCGCTCTCAGATGCTACGAAGCCTCGTTTGTATAGCGCCTCTCATTGAATCCTTCGGGAGCTCTTCAAATTATGGTGAGATTCTCTGGAAAGGGGAAGAGTACTGAATGAAATTCAATGGAAAGCATTGAGGGTTCAGACGGAATGGGCCTAACCATCTTTGATAGTTTTATCGAGGAGCTTGCTGTTTCACAATTTGTATTTCTAAAATGAAGTCGCTGTGCTTGCATTTCAAGAGGCAAGAAAGGGGGTTGAACAATGTGATGCTGTCAATCGGGCCGTCAATCAATGTTTCAAGTTTGTTTGCGGCTTTCCTACATTTCGTGGTCAGATTGTCTGCTTGTTTTCATGCATGTTGAAACTTCGACTACGTATTTACAATATTTATGGGCAATGAAGCACTCGGCACATAAGTAACTTGTCTGGCAGTGACGCTATTTTATCGTTTCTGTCTCGAACTGATTGTCACTTCGTTGCAGTAGATGTGCAATGGAACAATGGAATTTCGCTGCTTATAATTTCAGTCCCACATCAGACTTCGATGACTGCCATGCCACATGTCAAGTGATCACGAGAACTTTTGCTTCACCGCTCCGGTATCATCCTCCTATTCAATAGAAGGGGCATGTTGTGTCTGTATGAACGATTTGGTGCGTCCCAAATACTTTGGCTCGTACGCGAGAAATCATGCGCTTCCTGCACTTTGCGATTGTGATGCAGTCTTTTGACTAACATAACTGCATGAATTGCCGGTCGTGGGAGTGAACGGTTGCTTGTCTTCGAGTGCATTCGATTGCTGGGTGAAGGACTATTGAGG
Source organism: Poikilolaimus oxycercus (assembly GCA_034700245.1). NCBI lineage: Eukaryota > Metazoa > Nematoda > Chromadorea > Rhabditida > Rhabditidae > Poikilolaimus > Poikilolaimus oxycercus. The sequence continues at coordinate 4,187 of JAQIXL010002321.1, read as the reverse complement.
GAAAAGCACTTTTTGTGCCCCAGACGTTGTTCCTGACGTCACAAAGTCGACCTGTTTTTCGTTTCATAATCGAGTCTCTGAAGGCAACTTGATAAGATTTAGGATGCCAACGCGTAAATATCTTTGTTCTTCAAACTAAACTTCGTACAATATACTCGTTGTTCTCTCTACTCACTTTTGTTGAAGGCGATCCTTGGAGATCTGTTTGTGCCACAAGTTTATTAATGTCGAGCAAAGGTACCCGTGTATCGAGTTTCTGGTCGATTAGCTTGAAATAAAGCCAGACGGGTGTCTTATGGAAAGTCACAACAGCTGTAGCGGCTAGGAGGAGAAAGATGAGAGTGGCTGGCACGATCGAAGAAGAAGTGGAAGGATAACTGAAGAACTGGTGGCACCGAGATAGCCTTTATCTCTTCTTGTGATCTTTAGAAGTTTTTAGCGAACTTCGCACAATATCCTCGAAAGAGAGTCAGACGCACTGCTTTATATGGACTCGTCATTTGCTTTCAGAAGAACTAAAAACCGTCAACCGACTGTCATCGCATTAGAGAATCTTCTGTTCATAGCATCCGACCTTAGAACGCCGCTATTTTGAGACCATTGCGCACGCTGATAGCCGCTTTTATTTTCGTCGTTATCAAAACTGTCAAGTATCAGGTTGAAGCCGTTTCTGATTCACATCCTTATGCTTAGGCATGGCGAGATTCGCGTCGGCTCTCACGTTTCGATCTTTCCACATGTTTTTCCTGGAATTGACGGTCCGGACTTGCTTTCTGTCTCTTAGCTGAATTGATTGCGTTGTCCTTTAGAAAGCGTGAGACGATCGACATCATTATTTCAGTTTCTGAACGCTATGACAGAGTTGGTTATGATTTCCGACGGATCTCGACCTCGGACTACTCTTTACAGAGCTTTTCACAACAGTTTATGTCATCGGTCGTTATTGGTTGTAGGTGCTGGAGTGGTGCGACGGCAGCCACGACGCCGTCGTCCCCAAGATAAGTGGCGTTGGGATTGCATCGAAATAACATTGAAAATGGTGAACGGACAAATCGACAACAAATTAGCGGTTTCTCAGCGCCTAGAAAGTTTGAACAACAATTTTGTTGTGATTTCTGCAACGTGGCCTTTTTAGGGTTTGTTTTTCATTTTATCATTGAACTTCTTGGAAGATTTTACTGTCGACATTGTGCAATGACAAAGATGCATTTGACGAGCGTTACTTGACTGAAAGAGAGCCGTAAGAAACGCTGCGGACATAGTAGGCTGCCGCATGAAAGCAAGGTGCCATGTGAAAATTTCTCGTCGGGTTCCTCCTCTCGGCGGGTTGATATCCAGCAATGCTTGAGAATGTCTTGAAGAGGTGTGTTTACCGTTTCATAAGGCGAATGTTTAGGATGAAACCAGTGAAGTTGTAGTCTCATTGTCAGCGTTCTCGTGTGAATTTCACATTGCAAGTGCATGGACTTTTTTTTTAGTAGAAGACAAGCGGCTCATCGTTTGGTGCTCCAATGCTTCGGCAGTAATCGCGCACTAACTCCTCAGAGACTCCTCATTTTCAACTCTTCTTGTCGGTATTCGCTGCATTCCAGAACACCCCGTTCTCTCGTGTGAAAGTTTTGCTTCTTGTCTTCTCTTCATATCACATTGTCACACTGGTATTTGCTGACGCCAAAAGAGTCAATGCGAAAGAGATGAAGTGTCGTCGACGAGCTTCTGTGTCATAAAGTGGTTCAACAGTTTCTGATTCAATTGAAAAGGCAGAGAACTGTTTGCCCCGCACTAATGAGACGGCACGAGGACTTCACATAAAGCCTAGTTTCTCAAAAAAAAAACCCCCCCATGAGCAGTTGGCTGCTCTCCAAAAATTTGTGAGGTTCTCTGTAAATATAATAGAATAAAGCTTACGGTAGTTGAAATTCAATGATAAGTTCATTTTTTTTGCCATTTTGGAGGCTTTGTGCAAGATCTGCGAAGGACAATCGCTGCTTTACTCCTTTAGCTCAAACTTAAACCCAAGTGTTTCGCGGTTTCAAAATTTGCTTGTTATGACGTCTATTTGGACGTCATCGATTTCTTCACGGCTCAGGAAGGAAAGCAGTATCGCATCGACGCTTTCTTCGTTTTATGCAATATATTGTTTCGATTTAGAGCTTCTGTCCGTACTCTCCATTGCTCATTTTTCGCAGCCCAAGGAAAGGAGAAAGAGAAGTTGCGTGTGGATTGCGAGAGCGAAGAATTGAAGTTAACAGCCTTGTCTTTCCTTGAGTGCCGAGATGTTCGTGACGTAGCAAGCCCGACAGCTTTAACGAACCACTTCTCAATCGGAAGCTTTATTCAGCAATACGACGGCGCTTTCTGAATTCAAGGAACTTCTCGTAGTCAAGTTTGCCATCTCCGTTTGCATCACTGAGCTTCAAGCTGAAGTCCTTGATCACACGACTTTCTGCCTGCATTGCGGAGTCAGAACTGGGAAGAGAAACTGAGCGAGAAGTGCCGTCTTTTATTGTGGCTCAGAAGTTTTTCGAAGTTGACGAAAGAAAAACATGAATTTTTTCATCGAGAAAGCTAGCTAAACAATAGAATTTTGTGCGAACAATATCACCAACTTCAACCATTTGTTTTGCGGTTTCACTTAGTGAATTTTCGACGACCCATCATTAGCCGGCATTGTGTGTTACGAGTTTCTTTCAAGTTTCTCAATCTTGTTTCACCGTTTGATTCCGCAGTTATAACGGTTTCAGGTCCAAAAGGTCATTGACTGTCATATTCCGTTTTGTATGTTGGCTCACGAAGACACTAGCAATTTGCCACGCTTTCAGATCTCGACAAGCGTTTTGTAACAAACTCTTCTGGTTCGAAGACCTTTGTTCATCAGTAGTGGTCTCGAGCGAAAGCAACGAACTCCTCGAAGTTCAGCTTGCCGGCTCGGTTCTCATCATTTCTCTTAAACCTGAAATCGCGTCAACTGAATTTCCTCAGACACTGTACTTGCTTTTGGCGAAGACGATCTATTGTATGTTAGTGTGCTGATGTTAGTACTCATTGTCAAAAATTTCTTTAAAGGTGAGCAGTTTGTCGTTGTTCTTGTCGATTGACTGAAAGACAAGCCAGAAAGGCGTCAATCTTGTGACTCGTCCATGCAGCGCACATCGGAAGCTTGATGAGGATGCGTTCTCCACTGTCACGACTTCGAGATCCTCTTCATCTCCTCTGATCGGTAAGTATCTCCTTCGCTTCTGTGTCGAAAGAGAAAATCGTCATTCCTTGTCAGAAGCACACAATTCCAAAAACAAGAATCTAGCCGTTTCACTGTTTGCATGCAAGCAAAGAAAGAAAAGTTATACAATTTGGTGAAGACGAAGTTTTAGGTAGTGTATATAAGCCACTTGGCCGTCTTCGCCGAAGTCCTTGCACATGACGTCTTTCATCGCTTTGTTCCAACGACTGGTAAGTATTATTGCCATTTCAGAGCCGACTAAGCTTCGATCATGTTGACGGAGGGGCTACGCATTAGATTGCACTGATTCTTTTTGCTTTCCGCTTGTACGATATGCTGAACAACGCACTTCTTGTAGTACCTAAAGCAGTAATGCCTCGTTTGTCCAACACGGCTGCATGAACTGTTCTCGGGAGAGATTCTCTGCAGCGGGGGAAGCGGTGGAAGAAATTCGATAGAATGCATCAGAAGTTAGTGAAGTCAATTGAGCTGTAGCAAAGATGTTCCAAGTTTGCGTTGCAGTCCACAGTTTAACCCTGTTTACATTTGAGAACGTAATATTTCTGCAGCAATAGTGTCGGTGCATTTAGATTTGTGCCAAAACATTGCTGCACCATCGCTGCCAGGCTCGTTTATTCCACCCTTGAATCCCTGCAGTTCACAGTTTTAGCAACAGTTTGTTTTCATACAGAACGAACTTCTGTATTAGTGGAAAAGTACAGAAGGGAATTCGATGGAAAGCATCGAGGGCTGGGACTGAATGGGCTTTGCTAATCATGTTCAAGAGTTTTAATGGCGGGAGCTTGCTATTTCACAATTTGTGTGTCTAATTGTAAGGTGAAGTCGATGTGCTTGCAATCAAGAAGTCGGAAGGATGAGGAAGGTGATACTGGGCGCATGCAAACCTTTCGCACTCGTAGCACTCATAAGCACTCATAAGCACTCATAAGCACTCATAAGCACTCGT
>JAQIXL010002320.1:0-13517 GCA_034700245.1 Poikilolaimus oxycercus | reverse complement strand
ATGTGGAGACTTTATGTGTTTGCTTTGGAAAGAAAAAGAGTTAGAGTGAAGACTTGACTACGTCCTCTCACAAACTGTTCAAGTTTAGTTGTTGCAATATAAAGAAGGACCTCCTGAGGCATTTGCAATTATGAAACATAAGGGCCTCACGCAGTCCTAATGTGCTCATTCGAATGAGCTTGCTTTCAAAGAGTTACGTGCCGGAATCTCCTCAGAAACGGCCGAATTGAGTATAATTTGAACGAAATTATCCATTGTCTAAAGTCTTCACCGCGCATTTCCACGCTTTGTCTTCACGAGTGTGCGAATAAAATTCCAGACAATTTTCTTCGCGAGCCTTGCTTGAAACGTCTGCAGACGTTAGACATAACGCTCAAGAATGAGAAGTAGTCTTTCGACTTGACAGTCTCTCGTCGTGTTACATAAAAAATTTTTTATCGCTTCAAGACAACCAATAAATATTCACCATCTTCAAAAAGAGGACATGCACACGAAAATGAATACACTCGGCAAATCTCATCAAATTTTCGTTCATGGGACAACGCGTGTCTGAATCAGCCTAGCCTAATCTGGGGAAGCGTGGTTTTATGGCATTCAACGCATCATCCTCTCATTTTTCGACCTCCATGCGTGCAATCCGTTGTCCCCACTCGTTTGTCCCCGCACTTTGTCGTTTTCGCACGTAAATAACTGCGATGTGCATGGGTCTAGCAGACAGTCGCGTGGTCAAAACGCTTCTAAATTGTAAAGCCGGCACCAAATATTACCTAAATGTCATAATATGAGAGGTTTTCTGTGAGAATGCGAAAGTTTTGTTCTAGGCCTGGCACAGGATCATTTTGAGGAGTAATTTCGAGACGACTCGTTATAGCGTTTTACTAGTGGTTTTAGGGGTGTTCAATGGTTGAAAATGATCGTCTCTCCACGCTCTACAATCCTGTCGAGTTAGTTTCCTAATTTTTGAAGTAAATGTATGTTGAAAAACGAGAAGTTGCTCAACAGGGGCTAAAATTGGGTTGGCCAGAGCTGGAAGCGTTTCTATATGCTTCTCCGCATTTTTAGCTATCGATAACGATGTTGAAAAATTCGATTCTGTGGTGAAAAAGCACCTATTGAAAGAAGCAGAAGAAAAAGCCCCGAAGAAAACCCGAACTTGCGCAAGATTAGCGTACTTTGGAGCTATGGAAATTCGCACTTTCGCGTTTTTCATGACAAAGTTCGGGTTTTCTTCAAGATTTTTCTTCTGTTACTTTCAATAGGTGCTTTTTCACCACTGAATCGAATTTTTCAACGTCGTTATCGATAGCTAAAAATGCGGAGAAGCATACAGAAACGCTTCCAGCTCTGGCCAACCGAATTTTAGCCTCTTTTGAGTAATTTCTCAAATTTCAACGCACTTTTGCCTCGAAAATTGGGAAACTAACTCGACAGGATTGTAGAGCTTGGAGAGACGATCATTTTCAGCCATTGAACACCCCTAAAACCACTAGCAAAACGCTATAACGAGCCATCTCGAAATGACTCCTCAAAATGACCCTGTGCCAGAAACTTTCGCATTCTTACAGAAAACCTCTCATATCCACTTCAAATCTGCATCTAAGATCAAAAATGAATTGTTTTCACCGTTCGCCTTCGAAACTAATGGATGTCTGAAAATCTTCTTCAACCTTTCAAGGCAGAGGTGGAACCGCGGACGAGGGAGCACGGGGATCGTCGCGCTCATGCCTGAATGCATCTCTCGGTCCTTCGTCTGTCCAACCATTAGGCGCGCCACCACTTTGTCGCGTGTTGCTCTAAAGGAGGAAGGAGGACACGTGTTGTAGCACCATCGTCTTGGTGAACTTTCCTCGTCGTTGTGCGCTTCTTTTCCATGCCCACAAAGCGTTTTTTGTTCGAAATTCAAATGCTGATTCAAACTGTTAGCGCCTGTGTGGCCACGGCTAACTCGAGAGACCCCACTACGACTACATCAACAACAGGGCTGGGATTTTTCGTTTTTCGTTTTTTCGTTTTTTTCGTTTTTTCGCCTTTATTTTCTTCGTTTTTTCGTTTTTCGGTTTTTCGGATTTGGGAGACGAAAAAACGAAAAAAATTTCGCCTGAAACTGATGAAATTCGACTAAACATGGCATGTTTTGGGCCTGCAGGAGCTTCATAAATTGTTTTTTTCTCCTTTAAATGCTTCAAAATCCTCATTTTTGACAGTGCATCAACGTTTTATTCCCAAAGCGATCTCATTGTGGCCCAATTTTCGAACTTACGAAGATCTGACTGCTCAAATATTAATCAAAACTTCCAAATTAAAGTTTCTACCCTTCTCGCACTATTCATCTGTTGCTATTGCAGTGAAATATTGACGAAAAGAGCCATAAACAAGTCGAAAATCGGCTGTCAAACGTTTTTTTCGTTTTTTTCGGTTTTTTTTTCGGTTTTTCGTGGTATTTTTCGTTTTTTCGTTTTTCGTTTTTTCGTTTTGCGAAATCTATTTTTCGCCCAGCCCTGATCAACAACCACGACGACGACCTCCACGTCTACCTCTACTACTACCACCTCGTCGTCGACGACAACGGCGACAGAAGCGCCAGCCTATTCTTGTCCCGACGGTTGGACACTCTACGCGAACTCACTTGGCACGGTGAACTGCTATTTTGTAAGTGCATACAGCAGCTGCATTTGAGCATTCTCAAGATTTTCGACTGTTCATTCAGGGTTGAATTTTAGGTGATGACAATCGATATGACTACGGGCACAGAAGGCTTCGTTGGTGGATGCCCCGATGCGGCGGCGCAGTGCGCATCACTTTATGGAGGCTTTCTTGCTTCAATTCACTCAGCAATGGACAACATTGCCATGTTTGGTGAGTCACTTGAAAGTCTTTCTCTGTGGGTGGCATTTAAAATTAAAATGGTGATAAAAGTATGCCTATTGCAGCTCTCACTCAACCTGAAACGACCGTCGAACTCCCCGGTGAAGCGGGACCTAGAAGTCAGAACACGTGCATCGGCCTCTCGGCGACGGTCCTTAACCATCCCGATGCGGATCAATGGGAATGGGATGACGGCACCGAGTACAACTATAGGAATTGGAACGAGGAGAATCCTTTCATTGGGGTAAGAACATAAATAAATCTTCTTTTAGTATCTTTTCAGCCTGATGACACCCTCGCCTGTGCCACGATGATCACGCACACGGGCTTTCAAACGTTGGAGACGTGGAACGACGTGCAGTGCACCTTTGTAAGCTCCGCTAGTTTAGACGCTATGTAATGTTTGCAGCCAATGCGGAACGCGATTTGCCAAATTCCGGCTACGTCATAATCCCAGGCAAAGATGTTTCCTTGTTAGACGTCACACTGATGTCATTGTTATAGAATCTTCTGCCGGAAATATCATAAATATACAGTGAATAAAATCGTTTATAAACATAAATGCCAAATCGTGGCCAGGCAGTCAAACACACCAGTTTTTTTATTATTTATCATTTGTTTATTTTGCACATTAATTCCGAATCAAGAATTCACATCCCCACACCACTGTCCAGCTGCTGGGAGACCATGAGCACGCCATTCAAAGTCTCAATTGTCGAGGAATCAGCGACTCCGTCGTATTTCTCTTGACGCCAATGTCTTTGGAAGGCTCTCACACACGCTCGGGTTTCTGGGCCGAAGATTCCATCGACGGCGAGTTTGTAGCCAAGGCTCGAGAGTTGTTGTTGCAGTCGTTTCACTTCGGCACCGCTGCTTCCAATAGAGAGCGAAGACCCGCTCACAATTGGTTTCGGATTGACCCAGACACCAATTCCCTCGTTGAAGAGTTGCTCCCAAGGGAAGGAATGACCTGGATCGGGCTTCCTTCCGGGAGCCATATCCTCGTGACCGATGACACGACCAGGCAGAATCTTGCTGTTTCGTCTGATGATTGACTTGGAGAGGTCGATGACTGCATCGATTTGGACTTGCGGGAAAGATGGCTCGTTGTTGTTGCCAAGGTTGCCGACGTTTTGGATTTCGATGCCGATCGAGGCTGAATTGACATCTCGAATCTCGCGCCAAGCTCCCGCGCCTGCATGCCAGGCTCGTTTGCTTTCCGGGACTAGCTGGTAGACGGTGCCGTTCTCGAAGACCAAATAGTGCGAGGAGACTCCGTCGGTTTTCTGAGTCAGCGTCCTCAACGCTCCCATATCGTTCCAAGCAGCTGTGTAATGCATCACAATCATGGAGATGTCTTGTCCATTGCGACTGTTGAAGTTGACTGCTGGATACATGACTGCCGAAGGGTAGTCCGGCACAAAAGCTGTGGCTTCGCCTAAAACAAAACAATTGAAGGAAACTATGGCACGACTTACTTTTTCGAGAGGCGAAATAGAGAAAGAAGAGGAGAAGTAGAAGAAGTTGCATTATTTCGAAGACACGAATGTTCTTTTGGCCGAGTAGCTGTCTCCTCCATTTTTATAGCAATATTGTTTACATGTTGACGAGAACACTGGAGAAGTACAGACGACGAAAGCGGATTGTGCGCGTGGAGGTCGAAGAATGAAAGAATTGAGAGCACGTTGCACGCCACAAAACCACGTTTCCTCTTTGAGTCCGAGTACGCTAAGCTGAAACAAACACGCGTGGTACGATGACGTGGACGGGTAGTTTTCACCGCGTATTTCCGGGTTTTTGCCGTTGTTTCGTTGTTTTGAAGATGATCACTGACCGTAATGGGTTGTCGAATAATTGTGCACACGGGCTTTGAGACGTTTAGGACATGAAACTGCGTGCAGTGCACAGTTTCTATTGATTTTGTGACTCAAAAGTTGAAGTTATTGGATCATTTGCCAAGTGGAACCGCGCGTCTTTCCTCTCTCATCATATCGGCATTAGTCATCACCAGACATTTCACTCTAGAGGCCGTGATATCAAAGGCGTTTTTTTCGACGGAGGGATGCGTCAATAATGCGTCAACTTCGATATTTTTCTCAGAGCACGCTGTGTGTTCGCTCATCGAAGAACGTCTCTTTCTCCACCTTCCCTTTCACCCACGAGGCTTTCACATAATCCCACTATTCACGCCCGATTTGTCGCGCACGTTCTCTTGTTAACTTTCACGTGTTTTCAATCGCACGGACAGAATCCAAAGCTTTTCAGCTGTTCCATAAATAAACGGTATAAGTCGGTTTCCTATCCAAACCGCATCTCATCGTGGAAGATTTCAACACGCCGGAAACGATACGATTTTATGTTTCACACCTAACGTTCCACTCTCTACGGGTTGAGTACTGCGATGTAAGTGTCCACGAGCCATCGTTTCCCTCTGTGTCATGAAGCAGACGTCTTTCTCTGTGAGATTGCGGCACCCCCGGAAACAGATTTTTTGAAGAGTACTTTTTTTCGGCTCGTTCTACGTATTTATGCGGTCGGAGACAGCTGATGCAAAACGTTTGTTCAAGCGGGGAGCTATTCTCTTTCTCGTGTCTTCAATCGTGTAACGCTAGAAAAACGAACAAAGAAAATGGGAGGGGAATCGTCGATTGCCATTGTGAGGGAGGAAGGGGGGGGGGGGGGTGATACCAAGACTGTGCGGGTGACGCTTTGCTGACTTGGCATCGGGCATTGAGATATAGTCCCTTTCACCGGGCACATTTTCTCTCAGAACGTTCTAGCATCGGGCATCTGTTGTCTGGAAATCACTGAGATAGGCGTTCTCTTTTCCAGATCAAGTCACCATGCCCCCGAATCGAAGGAACGATCATTGTCTATATGCCTGGCTTTTGCCGATTGCTGGCGGAACATTTGCATCAGTGTGACAATTCGCTTCCGAAACTTCGTTTCCGCCGTGTCGGTTCTCTCTCTGCAAATTTGGCACGAGGAGATAGTGACGCCGATATAAAGGGATCACCACTCGACAAAGGAATTGTATGACTCTTGAGTTGACACACCAACCGTGTACTTCAGACACTTACTACCGCGCAGCAGAAGATCATCATTGATACTTTGACGGAATTTATGCAGAAACACGACAAGTCGCTTTACAAGCACTATTCTACCAACCGTGGCACTGATTTAACAGTAATCAAAGGGCGTTTTCTTAAGGTCGAAATCGACGTTGAGTACGCGAGCTCCTTCAGTTGATTCTCGTTGGTCCCAGTTTCTCACTATGTACCACGTATATAGAACAGCATGCGCAGACGAATATTTTGATTGACGGAATCACAGAGCGACCGCAAATGATCAGGATGTGTCGCGACGAGCGCGACCTTCCACTTGGTTGTGCCACACTATTATGACAAAGCAGGTCAATTGCCATGCTTCTTCACTGTCTGGTTGGAAGGGGAAGGAGAGTGGCGCGGCTCTGCCACTGCTTCGTAATAAATGTTGTCTACCAACAAGCCTCCGTGTGCGACAACACGGGCTTTCAGACGTCGGAGATATGAAACTCTATGCAGTGCATATTTTCTATTGACGCAAAAGTTGAAGTTATTGGGTCGTTGGCAAAGTGGAACCGCGCGTCTCTCCTCTAGCAGAATTTCGGCATTAGTTGTCACCAGAGGCCGTTTCACTCTAGAGGCTGTCATATCAAAGGTGTCTTTTTTTTACTAATGCGTCACTAACTTTGGTTTTTTTCTCAGAGTTACCAACAATTAGCTTTCATGTGTGGGCATTCAGCTTTCAACTTCCCATTCTACAGAACGCGTAGTGTCTGCGCAACTATATAAGACTAATAGTGCGTTTCTTTTGCTAATCAATGGTTTGTGGAATGAACAAGATGCCCCAGCTGCGAGCAACTCCATGCTATGCTGGCTTTTTTCTGGCAAATGCTCACGACCAAATGAGGAACCGGTTCGCGCCGTGTTCGAGAAGTCTTTGCCGTCCTTCTCTTGCTCTTTACGCGACTCCCCCGACAGCCGCCAGTTACATCGCACGTCGGCATGCGGTTCATCTTAATCTTCGTGGTACTAATTAAGGTAATCGCTGATAAAGGTTTGTCTTCTGCCTAGACCGTTTAAGCTTCAAATTAGATGTCGGCCGTCAAAAGGAAGGTTTAAAAAACTCCGAACCCTTTGAAACGCTTCAGAGTTCCGGCATCGATGTTTCCAGTAACATGCTCGCTGAGAATGAGAAAAATGGTTCGTGTTATTCGATGATTAAATATCTAAGGAAGTTCAGAAACCGACGACGACAAAGATTTCTTGCATACCGAGGGCGACCTTCAAGCGCATTTATTCACGGGACAGTACTGTACTCGAGGCCTTGGGCAGACCTCAAACTTGGGTAATTAAACCTTTATTACTTCACTTTACTTATAAAAGAAAGAGAGAGAAAAGGAAGAGAATGGAGAAGAGAGCCCAGAGGCTCCCTTTTATGCTTGTTCTTCACCGCGTCGGCGGTTACTCATCCTCGTCTCGGAGGGGGCGCTCTCGGCTGATGCGTTGGCGTCGTCTGCTGAGACGCCGCCACACTCGGGGGGCCAAGAAGATCGTCACGAACATCGTGGCGATGCTGTAGGTGACAAGAGCGAGGATGGGGTTGAGTTGAAAGAGCGCCCAGGTCGTTTCCACCAACACTGGGATCGATTGAAGGGCGGAGTGACCGGTCAGCTGCTGGAAGCTGACGATGTTCTTGAGCTGTGCCTTGATGATGACGTCCGTCTTCGAGTCGGGGCAGCTCAGGGTGCACTTCTCATCGAGAAGTGACTGCTTCACGTGGATCACTCTTTGGCGCGTTGAGTCGCTCTTGTCGCAGACGAGTGGGACATCGAAGTTAGGACAAGTGAGAGATCCGGTGGCTGAACCGAAGTTGGTAGAGCACTTGTAGGCGATGACGGCGCCACTCTCGCAGCTGAAGCATCCGTTGATTTCTTCGATCTTGATGCTGCACTTCGTCTTGTCATGTACAGACTGCAATCGGAGGCCTGCAGCCTCGATGAGCAGGCTTTGAGAGGCGTCCGGCAAGGAGAGTCGGACTTCGTCGTCCACAAACTTGAGCCAGCCTCCTTCACGTTGAACAGGGAGGGCATGTTCCAGTGCTCTCTCTGCGATTTGTCCATCGGAGCAGAGACAGTTTACGCCGTCTCCCGTCGGGATGCAGTCGCATGCTCGTTCGTCTAGTTGACATTGAAGCTGACTTGCTGCTGCTCGGCTCGGGCAGGTCAAGGCTTTCACCCGGCTTCTCTCTTCTTCCGAGAGAATCGCGGCTCGAGTTCCGTCCGAGATGAAGTGGTCGGTCATGCTCGGGATGATGGGTGGAGTGACCGTGTCGAGCTGGAATCGCAGTGAGTAGCCGAACTCGCTGATCCTCCCGGGCTGAAGTCGGAGTTGACGCGACGACGTCTCGTTGCCAATTTGAAGAAGGACTTCGGCTTCGAGTTGGAGTCTCCAGTTACATCGAAATGTCGAGTAGACTTTATCCGATGTTGCCCGTGCGTGGGGCTTGAAGAAAACGCATGCCGGCTTGAAGTAGAAGCAACCGTTGGTCCACCCTGTTGCACCTTCAACGCATCTGGTGTGGCCGGGGAAGTGACGGGCCTCGCCTAGTTCGGGAATGTCGTCGGACGGCTTGATCGACTGGCATCGTGACTCGAGGCAACTCCCACTACCGGGGCAGCGTCGCATCGAGGCGATCTCGATGGTGTGGGCTCGCGTGAAGAACTCGGCTGCGGCATCGCAGACGGCGCTAACGTCCTGGAGGGTGACCTCCAGATGGCCTTGTGTCACGCCTTCGCTGTCTTGTAGAGAAAGGCAGAGTGTTTGTCCGAGTGCCGGTGTGGAGATTCTCGTGCTCTGCTGGAGAACACACTCTGTTCTGCCGTTGTTGTCTCTGGTGCAGGCGGCGTCTTCGGCTTGCATCTTGAGTGACTCGACGCACCCTTTTGCCGGTTGGAGGAGGAGAGCGCCGACAACGAGAGAGGCGCCGATGATGGTGACTCGGCGAAGGGGGCGCCTCCCCGAGTTCCAACGGGGGACAGCTCGAAGGAGAGCCCTTCCACCTTTAAGCACGCAGCACGCCGCTTTGAAGCCGAGCAAAACCCATCGCAGGAACTCGAAGAAGATGCAGCTGATGACGGCCGAGCCCGTCGCTGCGACGACGACGAGAAGTCGGTTGGCGCACTGTGGGTGCAGTAGCGCTTCCAGGCAGAAGTAGCACTCGATGGATTCGCACACGGGTGCTGGCCGGCATTCAAGCTGTTGCCTGGCGATGACCTGTCCTTCTTTATAGAAGCGAAGCTCTGGCGAGTAGGCGGCGGAGAGGACGTCTTCCTTGAAGGCGATGAGCTGGCTCGCCTCTTCTCTCCTCGCTTGTTGACAGACTCCTCGGAGGCAGGCTTCGACTGAAGACACGTCAGCGGGTGATGATGCTTCGACGCCTCCCGGCGCACATTTCGCTGTGCACGTCGTGCACTTTTCCTTCTCTGTCGCGTGCTTGTAGTAGACGAGTTTCTGCTTTCTCCAACTCTTGATGAGGAGCTCGCGTCCTTCGGGGAAGGTGAGGGAGAGCACCTCGATGGGGCTGACGTGGCACATCCTTGCACTTGTCGGGTGGCACTCCTTATACCGGCAGAAATCCGGGGTTCCGTTGTCGGGTCCCGATCCAAAGCATTGAATCTCCTTCGAAGGACGGGCTGAGACTTGAAGCGCTCGCACGGGATGCACGCTGTCGTCGTAGAGTTGGACGACGAGGAACTCGTCTTCTGAGGGCTGGGGCTCGCACTCTGAGCTCTTCTCGAAGGAGCACACTTCCGTTGGTTGCAGGTTCTCCAGGAGGTGACGAATCATCTCGTCGCTTTGAGTCGAGTTGTGTGCGAGGGGTCCGTTGTAGTGGCTGCAGACTCCTTTGGCGGGGCACTCGCAGGGGGGACCACACTCGTAGCCGAAGGAGCTCTCCGCTTTTCTGACCACCTTGTCGCCGCAGTCGATCTGCTTGTAGCAGAAGCTTCCCTTCTCCGGTGCGTAGATGGCTGTGGTTTGGCGGAAGCATTCCTCCAGCAAGCGGGGACGCTCTTCTTCTTGGTGAGCCCAGCTCTCGCAGTTTCGTGAGTCACCGTCGTTGCTGCCGATGACGGGTGTGAAGAGCGAGACGAGAGCCAGGAGGAAGAAGACTCGCAAGGGTCTTCGAGGTCGGAGGTTGTAGCGATGACGCGACGCCGAGTCATCGCCTTGCGCCTTCTCTTGCTCATCCTCGGGGTTCTTCTTCGTCTTCTTCTTGCTCTTTGATGCTTCTGTCAACGGCGCGGCTTCCTTTGAAGATGGCTGCTCGTCTGCTGCCTGTTCCTTCGGGTTCTCGTCGATCTCCAGAGGGTAGAGGAGGGAGACTGGTCGTCTCAGAGTCCGTCCCGATGCTGTTCTGACAGTTGCCGCTCGCACAGCTCCATCTGCCTCGCTCGGGGTGACAGCGACGATAGTGGCGAGACGCCATCGTCCTCTCTTTTCTCCTTCTTCGTGGATGATCACGACTTCGCCGACCCGTGGTTCACGAGTCGTTGTTGATCTCGGCTGCTGGTGCTGCCGTTGGTAGCGTTCGCGAAGGGCCGTTAGGTAATCTCGATGGAAGAGGTCCCAGAACTGGTTCAGCCTTGCTGCCGACCGTTCCCAGGTTCGAAGAAGTTCCGACCTCGTCGTCGGGCTTCCGTAGTCGTCGTCCTCTGAGCTTGCCTCGAGAAGCGGGGTGCCTGGCTTCGCGTGCGGGGCGATGAAGTCGATCGGCCGAAGGATTGGGGTATCCGCGTCTGCCGACACATGAATCAGCGGCCGTGTGTTGATGACGGCGCCGACCTCGGCAACGATCGTCTGTAGCTCTTCGCTGCTGAAGACTCGTCTTCCCATTGCATGTTGAAGGGCCTTCTTCGTGATGCCGATGAGTCTCTCGTAGACTCCACCGCTCCAGGGGCTCAGCGCATTGATGAAAGACCACTGAATCTTCTCCGATGCGACGTACTGCTGCACCTCGGGATCCTCCGTGGTTTTGGTCCAGACCTCTTGCAGGATTCGCTCACTCAACTTGAACGTCGTCGCGTTGTCGCTCAAGAGTCGGCGTGGTCTCCCGAACTGCGAGATGAATCGCCGTAGGGCTCGTATGAAGCTGAGGGCTGAGAGGCTGGGGACCACTTCGAGGTGAACGGCTCGAGTTGCGAGACAGGTGAAGAGGGCTATCCAGCACTTGGCGTCGCCGGCAGGTCCTCGAGTCGTGAGAGGGCCGAGGTAGTCAACACCCGTCGACTCGAATGGATGGCATCGACGCACTCGGTCCAGGGGCAGTTCCGGGAAGTCGGGCAAACGGAAGGGCTTGGCCTTCTGTCGGAGGCAGCCGAGGCATGAAGTGACCGCGCTTCGAACTGCTTGTCTTCCTTGAGGGATCCAGAATCTCTGCCTCAGAGTGACGAGAGTCTGCTCGACACCAGCATGGAAGGCGTCCTCGTGGGCCTTGATGATGAGCTTTCTGGTGATGGAAGAGTGACGGGGGACGAAGATGGGACACTTGGTGTCCTTAGGGAGGTGAGCCTCGTTGATTCGTCCCTGGCAGCGAAGTACTCCCTTCTCGTCTTTGTACAGCCTGAGGTTGTGGGCTGTCTGTTCGTCTGGGGGAACTTCTTGTTGGGCTTCCTTCAGGAGAACTAGCTCTGCCGCCTTCCTCTCGCTCGCCGAGGGCCACGCATTCACAGCCTTCCTCTTGTCCTTCGGTGTTCGAGCTCGTGCGATGAACCTTAGGACGAGTGCAATCACGCGGATGTCCTTCATGACGTCCGAATAGCGCTCAAAGGAGAAGAGAGGCTTCTTCACCTTCACATTCGTTTGGAAGACGGCGACGGGAAGGGACGTCTCCTCCTTCTCCTCGTCGATCTTCTTGCATTCGACTGTGGGGGGCCATTCCTCGGGTCGTGGCAGCCATTTCGGTCCCAAGTTCCAGAGCTCGGATTCGCGGAGCTCCTTCGGGTTCATTCCTCGGGAGAGGATATCGGCGGGGTTCTCGTCGGTCGGCACGTAGCGGATGGTGTCGAATTTTGCCGCCTTCACTGTTGTGACTCGGTTGTCGACGAACTTCGGCAAGGTCTGCTTGTCGGAGAGAAGCCATCCAAGGGTGACCTTGGAGTCGGTCCAGAGATGGCAGCTCTTGACCTCGAGACGCATCTCCTTCTTCACAAACTCCGCGACCTTCGTCCCAATGACCGTGGCGATCAGCTCCAATCTCGGGATTGTGATTGTCTTCGTCGGGCAGATGCGTGACTTCGCGAAGACGAGTCGTGAGTCACCTTTGTTGTCGACGATGTAGATGACGGCGCCGTAGGCCACCTTGCTTGCATCGCAGAAAGCGTGCAAGATGACTGGCTGCTTGCGGTCGGTGACGACGAGTCGTGGGAGCTCGATGAAACTATTGTGAAGTTCCTCGAGGCACTCCTTCCACTGGATGCTCTCTTCTTCTTCTAGCTGATCGTCCCATCCGTAAGGCTTGGTCCATAGGCTTTGGAAGAGACGCTTGGCCCTGACGAGCGCGGGACAGAAGAGACCAGTCGGGTCATAGGTGGAGGCAATCACTTGTAGGACGCCTCGCTTCGTTGAAGGCGCCGTGCCGCCCGGGAAGTCGATGCGAAGACTGTCGGTCTGCATGTTCCACGTTGTGCCCAGGAACTTGGTGATGCTCATGTTCTGCGTGTCACCAAACTCCTTGTTCAGCTCGCTGAGGTTGGAGGAGAACTGGGCGAGTTCCATCTGGGCCTCGGCGAAGATCCGCTTGGCTTCTTGGCACTTCTCTCTCGCCTCTTCCACGTCGTTGGCGCTGAAGGTGAGGTTATCGGCGTAGACGTCGTGACGAATCTCTTCGGAGAAGGGTGTGCCCTTGCTCTCGAGAAGAGAATCGATTACTGCGCCGAGTATGAAGGGCGAAGAGATGACTCCGAACGGGACTCGTGTGAAGCGGAAGATCGAGAGGTTGTTGCCCGTCGGTGGCTTCTCCAGGTCTCGCAGCCACAAGAACCGACAGACGTCTCTGTCCTCGGGTTGAAGACCGATTTGCAAGAAAGCTCTTTTGATATCCGCAGTGATCACGATCTTATAGGTCCGGAATCGCATGATCATTCCAGCGATGTGAGGAGTGTAGATCGGACCTCGGTAAAGGCGATCGTTGAGGGATTCGCCCTTCTTGCCTGCCGAGGCGTTGAAGACGATTCTTACGGGAGACGACGTCTTCTCGGGGCGGATCACAGCGAAGTGGGGGAGGTACTGGATCAGTCCGTCGGGCTGCTCGGGTGCCGGTTCGATGATGCCGTCCTTGAGCTGGTCCTTGAAGATGCCATCGTACTTCTGCAGCAGATCCGGGGTCTCCTTCAGACGTCGCAGCACGGATTGGAGAGTTGCTCTCGCTGTTGTGAAGTGGTCCGGGAGCTTGGGGTGCTTGTCCTTGTAGGGCCACTTGGCGAAGTAGCGACCCTCCTCGTCTCTCTTCACGTGCTCCTTGAAGTGTTGCAAGGCGATCTCGTCGTCCTTCTGGTGCGGGCAGTCGTCCCGGATTCCGACTCCATCAAGAGTGTAGAGTCGTTCGAAGAG
>JAQIXL010002319.1:0-13517 GCA_034700245.1 Poikilolaimus oxycercus | reverse complement strand
ATAAAAAATCCGCAAATGTGACTCCGCAAACGCGCAAACCGCAAATAAAAATCCGCAAACGGAAGCCTCCCAACAGAATGTCGATCGTTGAAGTTTCAGAGTATGTGATGTATTGCACAAAGCAATGAGGTGAAGCATCTTCAGCTTTGATAGCGATTCCGATATTTCACACTCAACATAAGAGCATAAAGTAAATCGTCTCAGTGCTTTTCAGATCCTTTCCTGTTGCAGTGTTCCCTTCTCCAATAACGACGGTGCATTGTATCCCAGTGACTGCTCAATCAATACGCAAGACTGCCAAAGGTCGATCAAGTGAGCGACTCGCCGAATGTTACAATCCTGGCTTGAAACTGACAAGTGAGTCTGACTCCAGTTCTATGCGTAGAATTGTAACAAGAAAATTACTCAACCGTTTCATGCCAGCTTCAAAAGAGTAATTTTCCTTTTCAACAGTTCAGCGGCGGGTGAGTGTTTTGTTTGTGATTAGCGGTGCCAACATAAGCTTCGCATTCGACAGATTTCCTCAAAACGGACTGCAACGCGCCCCCCAAATCGCCCGTTTGAGTCGAGCCATCGAGGCAGGGTGAGAATCAAAGCGATCACGAAATTCCGCCCCCTTTCTCTTATTGATCGGCGTGGCCTCCACCTCATCTCCACCTCACGCACGCCTCCACTAACATTTTTCTCACGTCTCGTCGTACATCCTCCTCGCTTCTTATCCAATTTCCCCTTTAAAAGTTTTTTCGACAATGAGCGATTCACCATTGGAAGAAGACGAATCTTCGCAAGATGAGGACGATTTTGATGACTACGCCGACCTCGACGATTTCGACAACGGGGCAATGTTTTGCAATACTAATACAAAGGAGGAGAAGGAAGAAGAAGAAGCTCATGTAAGTGGACTTATTGTACTGTTAACAAAATGCGAAATTTCTTCAGATGCTACCGGAGACGAATCTGGACGTGCTGCTCGACGTGGACAACTTGAAAGAGAAATTCGGCCATTTGGCAAAGAAGCCGTCGGTTGGAATTGTTAGCGTCCACGGTGATCTCATCTCAATGTATCTTCCATTCTACTCTTTTCTCAACAAAGGTCATCAATTGGCGTGGAAAGAGCATGAGAACTCACATCTTGTGGTCGACATAAAGGTATGCTTCTTATCTATTTGTTTTTCGTTGCAACAACAATACGCACTATTATGTACAATGCAATATTTCAGATCAGTGTAACCGAATATCGCCGTTCGAAGAATTTACCCTCAGTGACAGTGGCCTTATCGTCGGCGACGACCTTGCCACCTTTTCAACTTTTCTGCGACCATCTACGATCGATTGCTCAAAACTATCTTCGAGAGCACTTCTTCAAGAACACAGAGAAGAACGTTCTAGAAGGGCTTTTCGACGAGCTGTTGTCAAGGCTCGAAACTCTCAGCAACTTTTGCTGCTTCTGTGACAAGCGCCTTGGCGACGAAGGAGCCTTCTTTCCGACCTTTTGTTCAAATTCCCTCTGCACTTTCCAAGGCGAGGAATTTCTTCGTGCTCATCCCATGACTAATCGAGCTTTTAACGTCTTTTTCAAAGTTCTTGACGGACAAGCTCTGATCTTGCACGAGTCCCCGGACCAAGTTCTGGATTTCGAGTGGCGTTGTCGTCTAAAAGGACGACGTTACCTCTTCTTCCACAGTCAACTTGACCAGTGGATCGATTATGTTCGACGACCTGAAGGGTTCGTTTGCTGTCTTCTTGCTTTTGCTAACATCAATTAGAGAATTACTTATTTGTGAAAAAAGATTTTCAGTCAACTTCGCCTTTCACGGTTTGACAATATAAAATACGGCGAGAACACCGTGCTCTGCGAGGTCGTGGACGACCCGACGAAGTTCGTCCCACTCACTCGAAACGACTACCTGTTGCTTGATACGCGAAATTTGCGCTTCCGTGTCGACCTTCAAGGAGCATCACGACTGGCCACCAAGGACAAGCTTCGACTAAGGAATGCACTTGCCGAGTTTCATGGTGGCCCCGTTTTGGTGCCTGTTCACCTAGACGGCAACTTCTTCGATCTCGACTCTTTGCCCAGCGATTTGCTGTTTCAAATCTTTCAATTAGTCGATCGACGAGATCTTTTTCGACTCAAGCGAACCTCCAAGAAGCTTCAATTATTCATCGAATCTCACAAGAAACAACTCCCAGGCTTCCTCGACGTCTCCATGAGGATCGATCGAGCAGTTAAAGACAAACAATTGATGCGGATCCATTTGGAAAATCTTCTCGAGAAGCGCATTGTGGAGGTCTTCGTGGAGCGAGAGAGTAAAAACGAACTGGAAAGACCAGGGGACGATGTGAAGCAAGAAGTGAGTGTTCAAGAAGGAATGTTCAATGAGTACACCATTGAAGGCAGCGACTGGAAGACCATCTCAATCCAAGTCAAGGACCATTCTCTCAAAGAAGTTGTTGCCGAGCTCGCCAACATGGTTGAGGTGACACGCGTTGAACTGAGCAATGTGCTGCGCGCCGACGTCGAAGGCCTCCTTCGTGCTCTTCCCGCCCTCCGAGAGTTGAATATCGAAAACTTCCAGAGCGACGACAAGTCTTCGATCGCCGAGCAAGTCTTCCTCGACGCTCTACCGCCTAACCTCATCTCATTGAGCTTTTCCAAGGAGCTCTTAGGAAATCTGGGAAACCTTCTCACAAATCCTCGACTTCAACATCTTCAACAGCTGCATGTCTATGGATGCTATAAGCCCGTGCCGAATGAGATCTTTCAAGCCTTGAAAGCGGAGCGCCTTTTCTTGGATTTGTGTGAAATCACCCTCGAAGCACTTCAAATCGTCGTCGAAGAGTGGCGAGATGGACAAAGAGAAATTCAAGCGATGAGGGTCCGAGTTGTGGAGTTCCATTATCCTTCTCGTGACGACGATGCTGAACAGCCGCAAGCTGCCGACCCTCTTGTTGCGGAGGTCCCCCAACAGCCTGTCCGCTACATGCCGATTCAACGGCGACGAGTTCTCACTCAGGACGATGTCTTTGAAGCACTGCAAGTTGATGCGGGAACCTCGAGAATTCGACGACGAGCTGTCAACATTGAACTCGAAGTGGAGATCTTGGAGAAGGAGGAGTACGAGCGTCACAGAAGAGTCCTCGTTCAACTCATTGGATGCTTGACCTAATCCGCTTTCAGCTTGGAACTCACGCCTCCAGTAAGATGTTGTTTGTCTCGATAAAGATCTTCTTCACCTTTGAACTTGAACTTGAACTTGATTCGCTATATCAATCTTTTCAGACGAGCGAAGCCCGAAGACGGTGAGCATACCCTCCCATGTGGCCAAATGCTAGGGGTGATTCACTCGTGAACTTTTGCTGTGGACAAGAGAAGGGGGAGAGGGAATCTGAACGAAGAGAGCGAAAAAGGTTTACAAAGAAAATAGAGAAAAGGGTCTAGGCCGGGTGAGAGGGAAAAGAATAGTCTCCGACGAAGCGGGAGGAGAAAGGAACAGAGGAGCTGTGGCAGAGGGAATCGCCCTTCTTGGTTTTGGGTGAAGAACGAACTTGCCACGCTCCGGCCTCCTTCAGCTGCACCAACTCCAAGTTCCGAACGCCCCAGATTTTCTTCTCGGCTTCATCATTCCACCTAATCGCTTACTTCCACTTCTTCACCACCAATGCATAAAACGGACGAGAAATAGCAACTAGAAAAGTTCATGCAAGGCAAAGAAGGAGAAAGCTTCTGCAAACCGAGTTCGATCCAGCGCAGAATTGTGTTTCGTTTTAATTTCTTACTTGTGTGGATTGTGAAATAGCCAAAATCAAACAAATCGTCCACAAGCCAACGCAAAGAGCGCGAAGATTGCCTTCTGGATCCCCGCCCTTTTGGCCAACAATTGAGCGTCTTTGCTCCGCCGCAGCGGAAGACTCGTGCCTCGCGTCTTCGGATCGCGCGAGGTCACTTCAATGCCATTGAGCTTATTCAAAGGCAAAAAAAGAAGCTGACGGTTTTGATGATGAGGTATTTGAGCAAGTATGAGAAGCGTTTTGTTTCTCGGCACGCAGTATGCCTTTCCCTAAAGCACAATCGTCATGCATGGCACAAAGCGTAACTACTAACAATAAATTCAACGAAGGCGGAAATCTCTCAAGCTTTCCAAGGAACGAAAATGCACGACGACTCATGTTGGAACGGATTCAAAAAGGAACGAAGGTCTCAGTTAGCCATATCGATTGCAAAACTCGCTAAATCTTATTTTTAAACTTTGAAACAGACAAGTGCAAACGTGATTGTGAACAAGTCGTTTTCATTGCAATTTCTCTCAGCTGTTCCACCGTTTCAAGCCAACTTGAAGAACCGGAATGATTTCCTATTCCAATCTCGAGGCTGCGTTTTTTTGTTGATCCCCCATTTCCGATTATGTTTAGGCTGGAACTCGATTGATGAGCTGGTCCGTTGTGTCCATTTCCATCGTCACTCTTACTTACCAGCCAAGCGTTGCATCTTTTTTCATCTCTTGTTTGTGTTGATCTTCAGCACTCATTCAAGACACTGCTAATCTCAGCGAAAAGAACAATGCCGATTGTTGAGGAAACAACTCTCACAACAGGGCTCATTTACACCGCTAATATCTCGACGACCGTTTCAACAATGCATCCAACGGCTTCAGTGCTTTTATTTCACTCAGCCACAGAATGACCGTCTGATCGCATACAGCAATGAGGCGGTGAAATAAGCTCAGTTCTAATTTTAGTTGTGATTCTTGTTGTCGAACCACAATCTTCATGGAAATTTGCTTTTTTGGCTGTTTTGGTGGCTGTTTTACTCATTGACAACTTATCGTGGCCTGTCCAGTGTCGATCAACACTAGCCCATCTTGAAATTGTTCCTCTCTGCGTTTCTTCAAGGAGAAATCACAAGTTTAACCAAATCTTCGTGTCCTCTCCAACAAAAAGAAATGAAAGAATGACGTTAGTAGGTTCCCTTTAAAAAGTTCTTTGAAAATGCCACGAGACACAAAAACTCTGGTTGTTTCGAGGAGAAGTTCGAACTGTCCAAGTTTCTCCGAGAGTCGACCATCGAGGGCTTCAAACCGTCAAGTTCAAAGCATTCTGAAGTTCGAAGCGTCCAGTTTGTCATTGGATCAGAATAGAAGACTAAGGGGCAAAAGTGTTGCGCGGAAAAGGAGCATCGGCCCACCCTGTCCGTCGGCCTATCGGTCCTTTTTTCTCAGCTTTTGGTCCGTCTGGTCCGTTCCACCCGGTCCGTCAGTCCGTTGGTCCGTTTTTTACCGGACGTGGTCCGTCTGGTCCGTCGGTTCGTTTTTTACCGGACGTTGTCCGTCTGGTCCGTCGGTCCGTCGGTCCGTTTTTTAACGGACCCCGAAAAACCCTCGTGTAGGGAGAGACGTCTGATGTCACCTTCCTCCACTTTACTCGGCCTCAATCGGCCCATTACAACGCCAAATTCGTCCCTCTGAGGGCCGACTGACAGATCTCGAAGACCCCACACAGGATTTTCCTCAAACCTGGAGGTAGTGACGCTGCATGCCGTTCGATCCCTTTCGCTCCGCACCCTTTTGTGCCGTCGCGAAGCGAAAGCCGAGAAGCGACTAACGCCCACATATTTTTCGCCATGGAAAGTACCTCCTCAGAAACGGCCCTCAAGATCCACGGAGTGGAGGCCGCGTCGCCCGGGTCGAGGAGAGCCTCCGCGAGTGTCACACAAGAGCCCCTCTCTTCCTCCCTTCAAGGACGACTCGCCAACGGCAACACCACACCAAGACTCTCAAGGAGAACTAGCCAAAAAAGGTCAATAAATGCTCTATGACTCTTGCTTGACGTGTTGACAAATTCGGTCAGAACCATCACTTGACTGTTGCAATGACTGATACACAGCAGTGTCTTTATCCCTTTCTAATCAATCGCTCGCTGGTAGCATTTGTTTTCCATTTCCCAACTTTCGCAATCCTTTTCAATCAATCGGTCTGCGTGCTCATTATGACTCTACCGTTTCATTCGAAATACAAAGTCTCTAGGTATAGTTGACGGCTTCAATATCATTTCGCTCTTCGAAGCTCTTCCACCCCAGCCAACCAACCACATTTCACCACAGACTTCTTGTCCGTAGAAAGCTGCACTTGCTCACCGAGTCTCAAGAGGAGTTACAGTTTCCTGAAACGTGCTGCAACGCGCGCGCTAAGTCGCCTGTTTGAATGTGGCGCCTGATAAGAGTCACGTATGAGGGGTGAGATCCATATTGATCTTGAACTCCGCCCCTTCTCTTGTTGGTGTGAAGGCCGTCGTCGCCTCATTAACGTTCTTTTAGTGTCTCGCTCTAGATATTGTTGTAGAATCTCATCTCTTTTCACTCCGTTTTCCTCTCTAAAGCGTGTCCTTTTCGGCAATGAGCGATTCACCATTGGAAGAAGACGAGTCCTCGTCAAATGAAGACGATTTTGATGACTACGCCGACTTCGACGACTACGACGACGGAGCATTGTTCTGTAATGAATCATCGGAGGAGGAGGAAGCAGAAGACGCTCAAGCAAACGAACTTCTGTCGCACCTAAATCCGGAGACCAGCCTGGAAGCGTTTATCGATGTAGAGAACTTGAAGGAGAATTTCGATCACTTGGCAATAAAGCCATCAGTTGGCATTGCTAGCGTTCACGGTGGTGTCATCTCTTTGTATCTTCCATTCTACTCTTTCCTCAACAAAGGCCACCAACTGGCCTGGAAAGAGTATGAGAACTCGCACCTTGTGGTCGGCATAGGGGTATGCTTTCTTTTCTTTTTGTTTCGTCACAGCAATAATACGTTTTCTTTGTGCAATACAATATTTCAGATCAGTGTAACCGAATATCGCCGCTCGAAGAATTTACCCGTCGTGACAGTGGCCTTATCGTCGGGGACGACGTCACCGCCTCTTCAACTTTTCCGCCTGCATCTACGGTCGATTGCTCAAAACTATCTTCGAGAGCACTTCTTCAAGAACAAAGAGAAGAACGTTCTAGAAGGCCTTTTTGAAGAGCTCTTGTCAAGACTCGAAACTCTCAGCAACTTTTGCTGCTTCTGCGACAAGCGCCTTGGCGACGAAGGAGCTTTCTTTCCGACCTTTTGTTCAAATTCCCTCTGCACTTTCCAAGGCGAGGAATTTCTTCGCGCTCATCCCATGGCCCATCGAGCTTTCAGCGTCTTTCTCAAAGTGTTCGAAGAGACGAATTTCTTCACTTCGCTAAAGTTTGATCAACAAACTCTCATCCTTCATGAGTCCCCAGACCAAGTTGTCGACTTCGAGCAGCGTTGTCGTCTGAAAGGGCGACGCTTCTTTTTCTTCCACAGTCCAAATGACGAGTGGGTCGACTTTATTCGACGACCTGAAGAGTTCGTTTCTTTTCTCCTTTCTTCTTTTGAAACTTATTGATAGCATCAAAACCGTTTCAGTCAGGCATCAATTCGCCTTTCGAGATCGCTAAAACGCGGACAAAATTCGGTGCTCTGCGAGGTCGTCGACGACCCAGCGACGCTCGTCCAAATTACTCGCTACGACTATTTGGTGCTCGATATTCGAAACATTCGATTCCGGGTCGATCTCCAAAATTGCCAGTGTATTTTGCGATTGGCAACGGAAGACGAGCTTCGTCTGAGAAATGAACTTTCCGTTTTACAAGCCAGGCGTGTCTCGTCGATAGTCCCTTTCAACGAAGGAATATTCGATCTCGGCGCTCTACCTAAGGACCTGCTGCTTCACGCTCTTCAGTTCGTCGACCGACGGAATGTTTTTCGAATCAAACGAGCTTCGAAGAAGTTCCATTTATTCATCGAGGCCCACAAGAAGGAATTGCCTGGCTTCCGAGATATCGCCATGAGGATCGACCGCCTCGTCAATGACAAGCAAGTGATGCGGATCCGTTTGGAAAACCTTCTCGAGAAGCGCATTGTGGAAGTCTTTGTCGAGCTTCCAAAGATGAATCTTGCTCAAGACGGAGAGCTGGAAAGTCCAGAAGAGAAGCATCTAGAGCAAGACCTTGAGGTTAAAGAAGGGCTCCTTAATTACTACACCATTGAAGGCAGCGACTGGAAGACAATCTTCCAGTCGCATTTCAATCCATATCAAGAACCACTCCCTTAAAGAAGTTATTGCCGAGCTCGCCGACATGATCAAGGTGACTCGCATTGAGTTATTCTACGTTCCGCGTGCCAACATAAATTTCCTGCTTCGAGCTCTTCCCGACGTCCAAGAATTGAGAATCGAAGCCCTCGACGGCGACGACAAGACTTCCGCCACTGAACAAGGCGTTCTTGATGTCCTCCCGCCTAATCTCGTCTCCCTAACCTTTTCCAAGGAGTATTTCGGGGATCCTCAAAATTTCCTTCTTGATCCCCGAGTTCAACGTCTGCAACAGTTACACGTCTATGGAAGTTTTCAGCCTGTATCCAATGAGATCTTTCAAGCCCTGAGAGTGGAGCGTCTTTTCTTGGATTACTGTGAAATCACCCTCGAAGCACTTCAAATCGTCGTCGAAGAGTGGCGAAATGGGCTAAGGGAGATTCAAGCGATGACGGTCCGAGGTGTGGAGTTTCATTATTCTTCTGTTGATCAAGGCGATGGAGAACCACCCGGGGTCCGTTTCTTACCCCTAAGACCACGACGAGTCCTCACACAAAATGAAATCTTTGAAGTACTGCAAGTTGATGCGGCAACCTCGAGAATTCGACGAGGAGCCAACAATGTGGAACTCGAATTGGAGATCTTGCCGAAGGAGGAGCAAGAGCGTCACGGAAGACTCTTCGTTCAGCTCATTGCACGTGTGATCTAATCCGCCTTAACTTGGAACTTACTGCGCAAAAAGGCTCAAGTTAGACGTCGTTTGTCTCGATAAAGATCTTCTTCACGTACAATGCATAAAAATGACAGGACATACCAACAAGCGAAGTTCATGCAAGGTGGAGAACGAGAAATCTATTGTAAACGAGGTGTCCTGCTTCGAGATTGCATCTCGTTCTAACTTCACTTCTTGTGTGGAGTGTGAAACAGCCAATAGTGAAACAAATAGGGTTGCGAATCGGGTTAAAAAAGTCGGGCTTTCGGACTATCGAGCTTTTCGGGCTTTTGGAAAAGTCGGGCTATCGAACTTCGGGCGTTTCGGGCGTTTAAAAAAGTCGGGGTTTTGGGCCTTCGGGCCTTTCGGTCTTCTCAGAAATCGGGCTTTTCCGGCTTCCGATTTATCCGACTTATCGGGCTTTTCCAAAAAGTCGGATCCACAATGCCAGCGCAAAGAGTACTCAAGATTGCCTGCGGGATACGTTCACACACATAAAAGGTAGTGTTCGTGAAACTTGCGCAAACGCCGATGGCAGAGGCATCATTACCTAACATATTCGGGTGACCTTGTTAACGATGCAGGATAAACTCCGCTAATTGCTAGAAAGTTTCAATCTTTGCATCTAACGGTTTCAGTCCTTTCATTTTAGTCAATTGCAGAATGGCCGCTGTTGCCACGCGAGTATTCTTCTTGGGATCGCACGAAAAATTGAAAGAGTGAAGTTAGCCAACATGTGTTTCAGTTTTAGCTCTGGTTATAATGTTTCACACAGGACATAAGAGGCAGGAGGACGACGTGGTGCGCGGTCAACGGAGGATCAGTGGAAGAGAAAGGAAATGAAAGACAAGAAAAACGGGAAGGATCTTCAAGCATTTCAGAGACTGATCTTCGTGCATCTTCAGGCAGACATTGAAACATGCCTAATGTAGTCATTCACGAAAACACCGAAAAGAACTCGTCAAGTCTTATTATAACAGCTTGGAACCGACAAGTGCAGACAAGAGAGTCTGATTCAAGTCGTTTTATTGGTTGCACTACGACAACCATTTAACCGTTTGACGTCAACTTGAACGGTCGGAATAAGGGGGGAACGGAGTTTCTCCCAGTTATGAGGGGTTCAACTCTCAAAGTATCTGCTTTCATGCGCCGATGCAGAATCAACTCCGCTCATGGCTGGAAAGTTTCAGTCTTTTATCCAACGGTTTCAGTGCTTTTATTTCAGTCAATCACAAGAATGTTGAATGTTGCCATTCAAATGTTCACGAAAAATTGATACAGTGGAGTCTATTGCAGTGTTTTGTTTCTCCGAAGATGACGATGCATTGCATCTCACACTCAGTGACTCTCTTTCGATCTTTTCTTGTCTGTTTGTGTTGGTATTCACTCAAGTTCTACTTCTGCTCTGAGCGAAAACAACAATGCCGATTGTTGAAGAAGTCCGCTCCCACAATATCTGCTGCCCATTATAAACACTGCTATTAGCTTCAAGTTTCAGTCTTTGCATCCGACGGTTTCAATGCATTCTTTTTAGTCAACTTGAGAATGGCGATCGTTAGAGCTGGGCCGGTGTTGCCTCAAATTTTTTTAACAACATTATGCTGTTATCAAAATGGGATTGCACGAAGCAGTGAGACGGTGAAGTCAGCAACATCATTTCAGTTTTAGTTGCGATTTCGATGTTTCACACCCAATGCCAGGGCGGGAAGTGAATTTAATCTCATTTTTTTCAGATCCCTTCATATTGCAAGGGTTCCTTTTTCCGAAGATAACGATGAATGACATCCCAGTGACAGCTCAACGGGCGTGTTGGGCAGATCGAACAAGTACGACGACAGTGAGCGCCAATAATTTTCAGTTTTCGCTTCGCTAATGAAGGGAATTGCCAATGAATGTGGAAAGCTTTGTGAGACGTAGACAACGATTGTGAAAACAAACGAAGCCAAGACGGGATTGCGGCTCGTTTACAGGGTGCATTATCCAAGCAAGCTGTAACCTCCAATAACCTCCAACCAATGAGTTCACAATAATTCCCAGATTACAATGAATGGAGGAAAACGCGAATAGCAAGAGGAGACACAAGGCGACTCGATCAACGCGAAAAACTTGCCGCATTTTAAAAGCAGTCTGAAACCGACAAGTGAGTCGGACTCAATTTCTTTAATCGGCGTTGCAGCACGATAGCTATCCAACTGTTTCACGACGACTTGAACTCCTCACCAATAGTCTTGTCACCACAATTCCGCCAAAAGGTGTGAAAGTTTAAAGACGTTCAGTCTTCAGAGTGCCCGATCGATTTCTATGCCGGAATTAGACGAGCCTGTCTTGTCGTCGCCGACTGTGGTCAGAACTGTTGTGGCTCTACGCGTCTCGTAGCCGACTGGCGTGATCGCTGTTGTACAATAGTTATCAAGTGCGGCGAGACTGGGAGACGTTGAAAGAAGTTTCGCAGTTATTGTAGAACAAAAACTCAACTATTCTGAGTGCAGGGGCATCACTGCGCCACGCTTATGGAATACATTATTCCTAAACACTGAAACTTCTAATGGCATTGATACACTCATTTTGTTCATTCGATTCATGTCTGTCAGTCTTTCTACAGTGCACCGCTCGTGTATTGCTCATTGCCATGGAGAAATCAGGTGTGTACCTGGTCAAGCTATGTTTCAAGTGCGGAAATATTACCTTGATGGCGAGCTCCGAGAGATTGATTGTTCTGGCCTTCTGCGATGTCGCCGACCTTCTTCGTCTTCACCAAGTACAAATAAGTCTCAACGGCCAAATCAACAAGCTCGCTCCATTTCTTTGAAAGATTCCACAAATGGAAATCTTCATCATTCGCTCACAATCGGAGAAACGCTACTTGTTCTTCTCTAACCTTTCGATTGACCACTTATCCCAGAAAACGACGAACGACTCGAATGCATACCGTAAGCATCAATGCAGGTTGCGTTGGAGCAAGGCAATGAGCCAGCACATTGAGTGGGCCTGCACTGAATGCCCACCCGAGAATTGCAGTTCTCTCCTCATCTCCAACATGGCCGTCTATTATGAATTCAAGAAAGTTGATGGAATTCCTACTGTAATGTTCTTGACCGACTTCCTCAGTTCTGAAAACGTTCTTCATCTCTTTTCTATCGTTTTTCTTCATTTCGCGCCTCTATTTCTTCGTGCGGAGTTGTTTGCGGAAGAGCTTTTGGTCTTCTCTTCTCACCTCCCAAGAAGCCTAAAAATTCTTCGTTACCTCCAGTCCAGTTTTGAACCAGATTTTGTGGTCATCTTTCGACATTCGAAGGCATTCTAATCGGAAGTATTCTTGGAGGTCCTGGAAGCCTTGCCGCCGCTCCAAATGTTGGCACTCACCTTTGAAGAGTGTCTCGCAAAACTAACACCAGAAACTACAATAACCATGATTCGCCCCGGATATTCCGTACGCCTCCAGCGAGTGGATGGAACCCCTCTTCACCTCATCTACCGACATCCGCTTCCTCACGATGAATATGAAAGGCCTTCTATCATTTGCGCCCAACACTGGGTTCGTGGTCATATCTTTTATTGATTGTGAAGTAAAAGCTGAATGTCCTCTAGTGAATAAAAGAGCTTTACAAGCTGGCCTGGGTCTTTTGGATGAAGAGAAGGATGAAGGAGGACTTCGTGATTCTGTTAACATGCTGCGAAAAATGAAACTTCGTGACAAGACTGCACAGTTTGCGTTCTTGCTTCGAATAAAGTTCTCGTTGTTGTTGCTGGCCGTTAGTGACTACATGACAACCTTAAATTTAGAGAGAAGGAGCCAGTGTGAGGTCAGCGAGAAAGCCGCGTGTGGAATTCACCCGAGGAAGACGACGAGCGGCGAGCAGCCGAGATGGTCCATAAGAGATTCTCCCGAAACAAACATCAGGAACTGCAGTATCTGTTTTTAGCACCGGAGATGCTGTTCAATTTCCACGAGTGATTGAGTCGTAGCTGTGTTCCTCGAAGAAAACACCGAATGTCTCTCTCAATCGGGCAACGGGGGGCAAGAGATCGCCGAATTCTTTCCTCGTGAAGCGTCAACTCATATTAACTTGAAGAGATTCTCTTGAAGCCAAGAAGAGAAACTTGTTTCGATTCGCCTCAATATGGGGCCTGTTCGCCAACAAAACGCAACCATGCTTCGAAGGTGATCACCTTTTGCTCCGACATCTACTGTAGGGTTCACTCGCTTTATCTATTGTACAATAGTTACGCAATCAATTGTGCAGAATTAAAACACACTATCTGTAAGAATCGAGTTTTTGTGGGAGCAGCCGAAAAATCGAGATCTCGGATTTTTCTGCAAATAATGTCCATAGGGGTACTTGACCACGCCGGATCGAATGGCATACTCAGTTTCCCTCTAAACCTCTTCATTTCGGAGCTAGGAGGACTTGGAGATGAAAAAGGTGAAAAACTTCAGAGGCTCATATCTTTGACGGGAAACAACCGATTTCGGTGCTTCGAAGTGGATTAGATGCAGGCGATGGTGCACTACCAAATTGCTTTTAAAAGTATTGAACACGGCCGCACAGAAGAATTGCAAAGTCCCAAAAACAGAAAGAAGATGGCTTTTTTGACCCCTTCAAAAGACTATTTTTATTTTTTCACCCTCAAAACACCCACTTGACCAATATAAAACTATCGCTAGAATGAAAGAGCAGCCAATTCTCTATCGAATGGTATATAAAG
>JAQIXL010002318.1:0-13519 GCA_034700245.1 Poikilolaimus oxycercus | reverse complement strand
TCAAGTCAAAGCTAGCAGTCCCGCTTTCAACCTTCAGCCTGTATAACTTCGCCGCTTCGCCCATCCGCCCAGCTAGTGACGCCAAAGAATGTAAGGATTTTCAATTTATTCGAGATGTTTTAGGTGCGATGATTGGCTTCGTTATTGGCGGACAGGAATTTCGCCTGCGACGCGAATGCCCTCCTATTTTAGATATCGAGGACGCATGTAGCTGGAAAACCTATTTCCAGGTTGGTTGCATTAAGAAGGTCACAAATCGCGTTTTGGGCGGGTCCTGATTTCAAACGCGAAAAGACGTTCGCTTGTGACGCTTCTAACGAGTATGGTCTCTCAGCCACTTACATCGATAAGAAAAATGGAGGGTACGGCACCATTCATTATTGCCATAGTGCTTATTGGCTGGTTTAGCGAATGCTTTTTGCAAGCTAACAACGTTATCGTTGTCACATTGAAGTCAACATCCACCGGCAGGCCTGATCCCCAACAAGAGGAAACGACTCCAACGATCGAAACGGTTGCAAAAAGCTCGCCTATAGACTCGTCGACGACGGACTTCGCGAATTGTTTGAAACAACATGTAACCAATTGTTTTGCTATTGTTTAGTCGGTCCTTCGATTTCTACAACACAAATAATCGCGAAGACGAAGGAGACGGCACGGATGGACTGGCCGCAAGGAGTGGAAGAGTTTGCAAGCCGCCTCTCCTTGAAGGAGGACATCGTCGGCCTTCTCGAGATCAGTCCTGACGGCGGCGCTCTCGCCAGAGACTTCAGAAAGAGTTTTTTTTCTCTTTTTAAATAGAGGCTGAAGGTGAAATTCGCATCACGAACAGCTACGCCGTCACCGGCGCCCGAGAG
This sequence comes from Poikilolaimus oxycercus, assembly GCA_034700245.1. Lineage (NCBI taxonomy): Eukaryota > Metazoa > Nematoda > Chromadorea > Rhabditida > Rhabditidae > Poikilolaimus > Poikilolaimus oxycercus. The sequence continues at coordinate 12,662 of JAQIXL010002318.1, read as the reverse complement.
CCCGAATGTCGCATTTTGAATGTGGACAAAGACTGTTCGTTTTGCATCTTGATGAGAGTCTTCAGGCATGGTGGTTGCCTTTGAATTCGCCGGAAAGAAGTTCGGCGCTCGCCTCGAGTGCCTTCTATCACATTTTGTGAACGGGCGAGAGATCTGCGAGTGGCAAGTCTTGTGCCAGGTTCCTCTTCTCCTTTTTCCTTCTCACTAACACCTTAGCCGCACCACGACTTCATGAAGAACGAGGAGCTCTTCTTATGCGACTGGCGAGACAACGACCACGGCCTCTTCATCGACCCTCTCCGCCGTCACAAGAACAAGTTCTCCTCCCTTCGAGACAGTTGAAACTTATCAGAGAGGAGTTCGAGAAGTTCGGCAACACGCTGGTGGTGTCCCTGAGCACGAAGTCCAAGAAAGAAAAGGTGAAGGCGCCTCCGCCCGTGGCCCCTCGCTACGACGACGAGCCCCTCTTCAAGGTTTCCTTCTCTCCTCTAAAGACCTTTCAGTTCGAGTCGAGCCCGCCGAGCTTCTGGTGGACGGCGGGGCCGCTGCTTCTCTTCGTCGGCGCCTTCCTCGTCGTTGCGGGCATCGCCTTCAGTTGCTTCCGCTTGAATCACTTTGGACCGGCCGCCAATCCCGTCTAGGCGAATAAATGTTCTTTGTTTATGTGGTGGGCGGATCAGTTGTTGACCAAAGGTGGATATTTCTTGCGTGGCTCTTTTTGTCCTTCCTCATGAGCAACTCTGTGTCAGTACATCCTCGCGTCAAACGATATCTCCTTATGAACGTGACATTTTGAAGTTCGCCAGGTTCAGTTTCCACTTGTCAGTGCGCAAAATCGCATCAGTTATATAGGTGCCAGGCGTGAGAAGCGCAGTCGACCGATTCCCACGTGGTTGTCGGTCTTACAATTAGTGCTCATACGCTTCACTGGAATCAAGCAAGTTTGAAAATCTTGAGAAACTTGCTGCACCGCTCACAACAGGCAACTTCTCTAACATCAAACGTCTGACAATTTTAAAGCCTCAAGCGGCTGTTGATTTTCTGCTTATGAGTGGGAGTCCGTACCAATGTCGGACGACCCTCTGGATCTCAGCTATAATGTTGGAGCTTACTATCTCTTCCTTGACATCTACGGACCTCTCGGCCTCACAATTAATCTTCTCGGTGTGGCTTGCATACTTCTACGCTCAAGCCCGAAAATGGGCAATTACAAGTGGTATTTGCTCAATTATCAGGTAAGGCTTTGTTTTTCAAAAGAAGCTTTCAGATTTGGGGTACTTTTATCGACGCCTCCTACGGTTTCCTTCAGTTCGAAATTCTTTTCCCACTACCAGGAGGCCGAAATTTAGGCCTCAACAGAATTTGGAAAATTGATGAGCATTTGTGCACGGTAAGTGCAATTTTTTGTTTTGTGAACAAAAGAATCGTTTCAGTTGATTGCTTTTAGTCTGACCGCTGGCTCTGGCGCTGCAATAATTTCCTGTTTTGCGTATCGCTACAATGTAAGGCAAATGTCGCCTTCTCGAGAAGTTTCTGCTTAAGATTGTTCTCGGTATTCTCGGTCGTGAGGTTTCTCCAAGGAAATTTCTTGTCACAACCGTGGCTCTGCACGTCATCTTGGTCGTTCCAACGGCGGTAATCTTCAATTCTGCGTTTATCCCCTACGATCTGGCAAAACAGATCTTCCTCCAGGTAATGTTTTGCGAAAATAATTTTTTGTTTAGAAGTTCCCCTACCTCGAGTACCTTGTCCGTGATTGCAAGATCGGTGTTTATTGGTATGAAGTCAATCCAATGATCATTGTGTTTGTTGTTTACGCTTCCGTTGTAAGGATTCTGTTTATATTTACAGCTTTTTTGACTTCAGCTGATAACTGTTCTGGGTTTTGTCGGCACTTTTCTGTACTTCAAGACAATACGAGCGCTTCAGCATTTTCGAGGCTCAATGACCGAAAAGGCCTACAGTACGAATAAGAACTTCACATTCGTGTTGATGCTTCAGGTTGCACAGCCTTTTGTTTTCAACTTTTTCTCCTCAGGGCGTCGTTCCATATACTCTTCTTGTGATTCCGCTGCTGGGAATGCTGACCATCGTTGTATTTAAGTTCAACCACAGCACAGGTCAGTTGCTAGAAGCACTAGAAGCATTTGAAGGCATCGGAATGGGCCTCCTCGGCGTGACATCGACCCATGCTTCAAGCAACACCATCGTCATGTTGCTCATGGTGCGAAGCTATCGGAAGTTCGTCTTTCACTGGCCTCTTGTCTTGTATTCCCACCTGCAGCGTCTGTGTATAGCTGGAAGAAGCTCTACACCGAAGTCTTTTCAGCAGGTTTAAATAAAAGTTCCCTTACCAAACATCGCCGTTCAGCCGTCGCCTGCTAGCGCAACTGCAATGGCATCTTCTGCTTCATCATTCAGCATGCACACTATGTGCGACCGAGTGAGAGGTTGTTGAAGCTTGCACATTTGTGGCTCTTAACAAAAAAGAGGCTGTTCTGAGCTTTCACAAGATATTTTATTCTCTTTGGGAATAATGGGCCTGGCAGGGGGCGAGATGATCCGGAGACATGTTGGCGGGAGCTGAAATTTTTGTCGTTGCGATTTTCACTCGAGACCCGGCTGAGCTCGTCCACTGCTGTCCTCCATCTTGATGGACTCGACGCTCTTGAGCGTGTCGTCGTCCCATTGACCGGTGCCGGCGACGGGCACGTTCGGCGGCGGCGGTCTAGACCCCGTTTCTACCAGCCATCGTATACCCGATCTCGGAGGTACGACGACGTCGCTGGAAGAGGCGCTCGACGGGCGTGCCGGTGGGCGTGACGGCGGGCGGTGTCGGATGACGCTGCTGCTGCTGGCGTTGAGGAACCGAAGGAGGAGCGGGAGCAGTAACGGTCTCGGGACTGCCGCCGCCCTGCGCGTCGGCGGTGCGCGATGCGGCCACCGGCGTCGGCGTATTGCCCGTACTCTTGCCGTAGCCGCTCCTGTCGACACTGCGAGCCGGGCGGCCAGCCGCAGTCGGGGCCGTCACGGCCGTCTCGCCGACCTTGCTCGAGGGCGGCGCCGTCGATGTGGTAGTGCTCGCGAAGCGCGTCTTCGATTTTTTCTTGCCGCATCCCACAACCAGCCACACAAAAAGACTCTAAAATGGTCGGAGTACGGATTTTCGAGCCATAAAATATGGAGGAAACCGTTTGGAGTAAGTGAAGAAGGACGATGAGGAGAGAGCTGCCGAAGATCAGCGAAGGCGATAGAAGAGGCGAAGACATCTTCCACTCAGCAGCCGCTCACGTCGGGACACCGTACGAACATGGCTGACGACTGGCACGCAGAGCTTGCATCGACATTAGTTTTGCATTTTAATTTGATGAATTTCTTGCAAATGTTTCCGTACTACAACCGGCACGAATCACAAGTTTATTATTCGAAGACCATTATTAGTGACATCGAAACCTACTCACAAACTCGATTTTTAGCGAAGGAATGGACCCAATTGTCGCTCTAACCGCACAAAAGGAGAAGAAAGAAAAGTTCAAGCTCGGACGTAGACACGACGGCAGACGATCTTGCCGACTTCGATGAGAGTGATGAGTTTTTCGTCCTCATCCACATAGCGCGTGATCAGGGCATCCTTATCGTTGGCCTGAAATCATTCTTTTCTTTCTGGAGAAGCCATGAGCCACGTGATTTATGCTCCCCTGACCATGTGTAGCCTAGCAGGGATGGTTTCGTTCTCACTCGTGAGTGAGAGGGGGTCAATGCCCTTTGGAGTCGCTTATCTTCCAGAGAGGAACACGCGTTGTCAAGCATGCGGAAGCAGAGTGTTCGACGCCCTATGACTGATTGAGGGACGTCAGCGTTTTCTCCGGAGAAGTGTTCTTTGTGTTTATGGTTTGGAATTCTGAACTTGGACCCTGCAGCAGATAGGAGAATGATTGTCGGATCTGAAAACGTCACCATTGACCACAAAATTTCATCTAAAAGATATCGCCCGATCGAAACTCAAGTCATTTTTCTGCAAAGGATTCGCATTTGTCTACATTTTTTTCCAATTCGTGATCGACCGAGAATTCGCGCAAGAAGCGCAAACTAATAAAGCTGCTGTTTTGAAACGGATTTGAAATAGCCCTGAAGCACAACCATTCCCTTCATTCTAGTAACGACGAAAAAAATGATGAAAATACTGATTGAGAATCTATTCACGCGCTAGCAATGAAATCACAAAGGAACGAAAGACATCGCGGCTCTGAAACAAATGCCATTTCTGGTGCAACCCAAACAGCTCACCTTGATTTTGGTCTCGCGCTGCATGAACTTGTTGCCCTCGATGTAGAAGAGGGTCCGCAGCACTCGTCCGTCGGCTGTTGTCGCATCCAGTTCCTTCAAACATAAACAAGGTTGTTTGTCAAATCGTGCGCAGACTTTGTTGAGCTCGAATTGCACGAAGTGATCGCGAAACGTCGAGCGCTGGTCCATGTGCCACACTCCCTTGTCCTAAAATCAGAGATCACTTCTTTGTCTCAAAGACTCACATCAATGTAGAGCTCAAAGCTGGGCTTGAGATGAAGGGCCGCCTTTCTCAGGATCACATTGACTCCAACTTCCTGAACTCTTCGAGTTGAAAGCGATTGAAAACGGACCTTCATGATCTCCTCGAAGTTCTCCGACTCGATCATCTTCCAGTTGCCCATTACCGGGTGAGTGATCACTGTCATTGTCGCGTTTTTTCCCTAAAATCTGAAGACATCAACTTGAAACACAGCCGTCTACAAGACAAAGAAACAATGAGTGGAAGGTGTGGTCAGGACCACAGAGCCAAAAATCTCCCGCGCTCTCTCGCCTGGCCGCTCCCCAGTTGGACACCACCCATCTTTTCCCCTTTTCTCATTGTCTTTATCACCAGCCGTAGCAGACAGACCGCCACGGGCACTAATAGGGAAGGCCTCCCTGGCCACACACGCGATGGTCCGCTGATCGCCGGGCGGTGGCGAAGGAGAGAAAATCCCCTCGTCCGTGGTGTGTACTGATAACAAGCAAACCCCCCCCCCCCTGAGGACAAGGCAAGGAAGACTTTCAAATCCGCTTTGCTTTCTTCAAAACCCCCTCAAGATCCAAAGAAAAGGGGCTTGTACGACAGAAACATGAAAACGGCGTAGTATTCACATCACGTGGAGGGCGTGGAACAAAGAGGCAAAGAAGTCAGAAGGAGAGAATACAAGGGTGGAACAGCTGCTGAAACCGCTGTCAGCGACGACAACCGCGACGCATCGACGGAAATGAGAAGAGAGAGAGTAAGAAAGAGCAGAGAAAAGAGGGGAGAGGGAGAGAAACGGGTTAGACGTCGTCGCCGCCGGCAACCAAAGAGCGTCGGCGGTGATGGCGAGTGGTTTCCATTTCGTTTTGCAACTGAACGAGAAGTGGTGAAGAGCAGAGGAGAAGACCGATTCACGGGTTAGGAAGCATTGCTTGTACATAGACTTTTAGGAGAACTTTGAAGCATTCCATGTTGGTTACACGTTTCAAGACTTTGGGGCAAAAGGAGAAGACGACCTGAGAAAAAGGGCACTCTCAAATTTGAACATCAACCTGCGTTCAAGAAAATAGCGTCCACGACATTGTCCCAATAATCACACACAGCAATAGCTCTAGCAGGAAACCTAGGCACTTTTCAAGTCTATGGCGATTTTGTGATTTGCGCTCTACAACGTCAGATTTTGAACATTGTCACTTTTTTCTTATCACGACCTACATTCACTTAATGAAATGAAAAACGGGAAGTCTCAATATGCAAGGCGGAAAACTCATTCATTTTGAGGACAAAGTCAGAAACAAAACGTTGACATCGGCACGCAGCTCGGGTAAAATAACGGCTGAATGATTGAAGAAGATGATTGCGACGCCATGCATCAGTGTCTCGCGTCGCAATTCCTCTCTCTCTCTCTCGAGAAAAGTGTTGTGTAGACGGATGACGAATGCTTTATACCGAGGTCCCCATTTTCGACTCAAAGTACACGCTGCTCCTTGTGTTCGTTCACTCGACTGTCGTTCCCTTCCTTAGACTCTCGGACAAGCACTAATCTTTCTCTCGCTTGAAGGCCTTGGAGGCACGTGAATTGTTTTCATCAAAAGCTTCAAAACGGTGTAAAAACAAACAAAATGAGAAATTTTATTCATGAGGCAAAAACAAAAACATCATCAGAGTTTCTCCGGCACTTCATTTGAATAACTAGCCATGCTATTTATGCTTCAAGATAAGCTAATTCTACAGTTTTTCTCGTAGTCCCACAATCAGAGATAGTTGATGCGATTTATTCTCCTCATCACCGTTTTCGTCTTTCATCAAAGCTTTGCTCGAATTCCACGAGTCTACTTTTATCCCTATGGAGCGGGCCTTGGTGACTCACTAGTGAAGCGCGGGGACGACCAAGCAACGGAGACGATTCCGATTTCAACAACTTTCCCCTTCTTCGACTTCCTCCACAACGCGGTCTGGGTCAATCACAATGGAGCGATTTCATTCAACTCTAAAATTAACCGCTTCTCACCGAATTGTACTTCTGAGAAGGCCGACTATCGGATGATCGCTCCGTTTTGGTAAGCACTTCTTCTTTCAAAATACTGGAAAAACTTCAGGGGAGACGAATGCACTTACACAACGGGTTCTATTTGGTACCGCCAAGTGACCGATCCAAGCATTCTCGAGAGGATAAACACGGATATCAATAATTCCCTGGGAAAACGGCTTTATACCGAGTTTCGAATGAAATGGGCATTCATTGCCACTTGGGAACAAGTGCCGAGATTTAACGCCCAAAATAGATGCAACGATGCTACTCGAAACTCTTTTCAAGCCGTCATTACCACTGATGGAAAACACTCGTTTGCTATTTTCCTCTATGACAACATTGAATGGCTGATCGGGACAGCAAGCAGTGAGATTTCGCTAATTTGTGCTAAAAGTTTCAGCTCATCGTCCGAAAGCAACTTTCGATGCCGGAGATGGATCGAACTTTTATATCGTTGAGGGCTCCTGCACCGACAGCATTCAGACCATCAACGAGCGAAGCAATGTCGGCCAACCTGGAAAATGGATCTTCCGAGTGGATCGAGCACAAATTACAACGCTTGAGTGCTCCAACGCCAAGGACGCGAAGCTGATTTTCTCACCTCCCGTCATCACGTCATTGCCGGCCACTCCTCTCCAGATCACAGGCCCTTGTGTGCCACCGAGTTCCACTGTTGAATGCGTTTTTCATGAGAGAAACGGGAAGGAAACGAGGATATCAGCATCGGTAACGAAGGAGGGAAAGCAGACCAAGTGAGTGCTTTGCACTTTTCAAAGACCGACAAACTTTAGGATCCTTTGTCGCACTCCCTACTTCTACACCACCGGAGCAATAAAGACTGAAGTCATCATGACAACGAACGAGGCGCCTCCCAACAATCGACGTGTTTTCTCGAGCAATGTCTTTGTAGTGGATCCCTGGACTGAAAAGGATGAGCTAGAGTCCTCGGTCTCTGACGATGAGAAATCTCTCAATTTCAAATGGAATAAGACTCGTTTTTCGACCGACAAACTAGACCTCGACATTCTTTTCATTAAGGTTTCTTCTCACACGAAGATCAAGAAAACTTCTAGAACAACGACAACTCGAGTTGGCAGTCGACCGAGTTGGCTTGGGGCATATCAAACACGGGCAGTTATTTGGTTTCAATGACGATTGCGCTGGCGAAGCTGAAGTCAGCCACTCAATTCGCAGCTAACAACCCGGATTCCTACTTCCGGATCGTCTTTCGACTTGGTGATCGCTGCCTGAATGGACTGAAATGTGACCATATTCTGACCAACAACGCTGTTTTTGAAGGGAGCGAGTCGGGTTCGATCTCTATTCTTATCCTCGAGTTACTTTCTTCAGTAATCGACATCCTCACTGGTCTGCCCGAATCGGAGAAACATGAAGCCTGCAATGCCTGGTTCGACCTTCCAATGAGCAAAGCTCCCTCGCACATTGCCATTCATTGTCCGCCCCATGAAGAGCAGGCAAAAAACGATCCGCGTTTTGAACTTCGCGTTGACGACAATCCAAACGATTCCATTTCTTGTTATCGAGCTCTTGTTTTGAGTGCGACGGGAGCAGGAAGACGTTGCTGCTACAAGAACGGGTACATCGACCTCACTCCTCGAGGTTTGAGTCTCGAGCAACTAAAGAAGCTTCAGGTGGAAGTCAATTCCACAAAGTTGGCTCCCGAAAATCACACACAGCCCACTTTATCGAAGATGTCCTCCCGCATTCTCTGTGTTGCACTTCAAATGACACGGAACTCTGCAATCGCTACGCCATTCGTCGCCCCCTCGACGACGGAAAAAAGTATCACCCACTCATACCAGCCTCGGCTGGCGGAGCCCTTCACTTTATCACGTTCGACGGATTCAAGTACTCTTTTCGAGGAGCTGGAGAATTTTGGCTCATTAAGCCAACCGAAAAGCAGTCAATCGGCTTTCAAGCGAGGATGGAGAAGGGCGGGCGTGGTGATGTTAGTGTCTTGACAGCTTTTGTACTGAAAGGAAATGATACTCCAAAGATTCAGGTAAGACTTTCAATTCACGAAAACGTGAAAGATTCAAAACAATGCCATTCGTGGAGTGGATATCTTTATCGACGGCGTCCAACTCGAGTTTCCGGAACGTCGAGCTTTTCACGTCGGTGGAGTTCACATGGTCTGCTCAGAGGATCTCAGGAAGATCACGGTAACCTATGAGTCCGGACTCGTTTTTGAGTTCTTCCCGAGTGAATCCAAAATCTAGTGAGTTATGCCACAAGAAGAAGCCTCACATTTCAGCACAAACCTTCTAGCCTTCACCGACGGCCGTCATCGCGGCAAGCTTCAAGGCCTTCTAGGAAACTATGACGACATACCCGAGAATGATCTTCGGATTCGCGATGGAAATGTTCTGCCGCCAAACTCCGATCTTGAGAGAATCCACAAAGAGTTCGGGCGGACATGGGCCATTGATGAAAGCGAGAGCATTTTTGATTATTTTGGAAAGAGCTACAAGGATTACAACTTCCCGAACTTCAAGCCAACATTCAACGCCAATTATCAAGACAATTACTGGTCAAAGTCTCAATGCGGGAACGACAAAGCTTGTCTCATCGACTTGACTGTAACTGCGGACAAGGACTTGGCTAAAGAAACGAAACTTCACAGCGAGCGCTATGAACGAATACGAAGTCAAGTACCGGTCGTCTTATGTCCGAGGCTTATAATCGAGAACGTCACCTGCAAATACGACGACCCAAATATTGTTCCGGGAACGAAGGCCAAGTGCGAGGCCCATTGTCGAGGCAAGCAGAGTAAGCCGTCCTCACTCGAATGCGGCGCCAACAAGGAGTGGAGCGGCGTTGTGCCGAAATGCAAAACTGGTCAACCAATCAACTTGGATCTGGAGAGACTCCTGGAGTTGGCGGACAAATACAAGTTGGCAATCGGCGCTGGTTCACTAATCGTTCTCGTGCTGCTCTTCGTGTTGTGCTAGATTGAGCGGTTCTCTGGTTCTCGTTGGTGCCAGAACCGCAATAAAACGATCCCCTATTGGCCGTAAGTGCATCTGTGTGAAAGTGTTCATTTTAAAATTTATTCCCTGTTCTACTTGGAGATGACGTAGAAGAACAGAAGAAGGGCGAGAAGAAGGATGGCAGCCACAATGAGCAGCTGCGCATTATTCTTTAGCCATTCTTTTGCTCGATCAATTATCCCTTGCTGCTTGATTGTTGTAGCTGTTGTCCTAATGGTAGTCGTTGTCGTGCTTGTCGTCGTGTCTTCCCATTTGCAGGTCGGCAGAATTCCGCTCCAGGTCAAGTTCGTTCGTGAACTGCATTCCAAGATTGCTTCTTCATTGCTCGGTCCATAGGGGCAAACGCATCGTGCCCTGACTTGTGGAATAAGGCTTGGGTCGTCGTATTCACATCGAATGTTGGCTTCCACATCAAGTGGCAGACATGGCTCGACCTCGACTGGGGTCGTCGTTTCCTCGGCATCCTTTTGCTTTTGTGATAGAGCTTCTTCAGCGAGCGTCTTGTCTCCAGTCACTTCATAGGTGTAGAGACAACCATTGTCATTGCCGCACATGTCCTTTGCTTCTTGCGAAGCCTCCTCAGGCTTGAAGTCCAATTTTGGAGAATAGCTTGGATCTTGATAGCTCTCAGAAGTCTTGCCGTCCTTGTACGTGAAAATGCTCTCATTGTCGCTAATTGCGAATTGTGGACCAAAATCTGTATAAATCTCATTCAAACTGGCATTCGAAGGAATGACAGTTCCGTCTCTTGTGATGAGGTCGTTGTCCTTATTACCGTCGAAGTTTCCAAGCATTCCTGTCAGTTTGCCTCGTAGCTTTTCATCTGCATACGCTTGCACTGCGATGCCGGAGGTTTGCTTTTCAAATTCAAAGGCAAGTCCCGTTTCGAAGACAAAAGTCGGTTTCAAAACATTCGCCCAGGTAAGATAGACTCCGCCGAGGTAGACAAAGTGGCCGTTTCCTGTCGGAAGCTGTTCCTCTGACAGCAAAACCTCGTCAATGTAGATATTCAATGAATCTGATAGGGATTTTTCGACCTAAAGCTGAAAATTTCCCTAAAAACAAAACTCGCTTGAATCGTAGGCGTATTGTTGCCACGCAGGGCAAACACAGTGAACGTTGCATATTCATTATTGTCTTTTTCAATACGACCCTGGAGTGCGACAGGTTGGTTGTCCGTCGGTGTTGCAAGCCAATATTCGCCGAGTCCAGGAAATATATATTGGAAACCATCAAAAGTGTAGAATTGCCCTAGGCCGCGAATCACAGCGCGTGAAAGTGGAAGATATTTAGATCCATCGTCTGCTGGTCGACGACTTTCGTATAATTGACAAAGCTTCTCGTTTTTCGAAGAGCAGCACAGAACTTGTGGAAGAAGGTCCATAACAAAGTGCCTTGTTGGCACCTTGATGGGATTATATGCACGGAATAAGCTCAACTCTAAAACAAAGAATCGTTGTTGTAATACAAGATTCGATTCTTAATTTTCGCAATAGCTAAAGAGCTTGGATGTTCTTTTCGAAAACAATACCTACTCACCTGAAATTATTCTTCCTGCATAATAGCAGCACCGTTTTCCTGAGTCATGATCTCCAAGAATGATTGTTCTGTAACAATCTGCGATAGCCAAATCATTTGAAATATATTTGAAGTACACAAAGCGAGCATCATTTTCGATTTCACTTTTTTTTGAAGGACAGCGTGGTGCATTCATTGAAAGGAATCGACTTTCTGGCGATTCATACCACGCTTTACAACTTTTTTCCTTCTCAACATCCAGAAGCTGGGAATAAATTTCAGCCACTGAAAACCCAGAAAGATACTCCTTTCAAATCGTTACCAGATTCGCCTCCTTCGAAGAGTGCCTTGCAATTGCCTTCCTGGATTGTCGTGCTATTGGATGTGCATCCAATACTAAGGCGAAGCGCAAATCGAATCTTCAGATCTGCTTGATTAGCATTTAATTGGAGATGTTGCTTGAGTCTAGCTAAGATATCTGAAATATTCAAGGAATACTCTCCCGAGTTATCGACGTCCAAATCAAGTGGAATCGAATTCCAAATTTCAGTATCTTGCTGTAAATTGTCTCATAAACATTGTTTCAACTTGCCGTTAAATACAGAAAGTCCAAGGCAAGTTTTTGGTTGTTGAATTGATTTGGGTCCCAACTAAGAGCGTGGCGTTTATTGCTTGGATATTTCCAATACAAGGGTAACGAATAGTCGTGATCTGTTTCCAAGAGTGGGTCAGACACAAAAATGATTCTTGTGTAATTGCGTCGAACATTTCCATTCTCGCCAGTTATGATCAAATCCAATTTCACAACGCCTCTGACGTGAAGAGGCGGCACAGGACACAGGATCCTAAACACAATTCGCCTTGCTTTTACTCTGCATACTTTGTTGAAGTGCGATTTCTTTCAACAACAGCAGTTTCCTCAATTTGTGATGTAGCATTTTCGCGATAATGGCAAGATATGTCGAAAGTCGCTGGGGCACATGTGCCAGTGATCTCGAGCGTCGCCGGCAGAAATGCCATGACTGTCGTTGGTTTCACACTCAACTTCTCTTCGGGGAAGCATCCATCAACTTTGAATAAATATTTTCCAGGCTCGTTCGTAAAGGCTCTTGAGTTAATGTTTATGATGTCTGCGGAACACGAGCCGTCAAACATGTAAAAATAGTCGCCATTGCCGGACTCTATGATTGCCTTTGCGTACGATCCTAAAACATTTTCTTTACTACATAGCCTGCGGCCAGCAGGCACACTTTTAGAATCTTAAGAATGCAGATCTGTTTACAAGAATGAGAAGTTCGCCTATAGGGGCGGCCGGTAGGATTTGGTCGAAATTGCACCCCTCCCAGTGAGAAACTGAGTAATAGGTCTTGTAGAGCACGACGAACCGGTTCGGATGATACTTTTTCCGGAAATTTTTAGAACTCCTCACCGCTCCTGTGAGAAATGTTCGCAAATCGTAAAATTGCTTGTTTACATGCTCAATCAAGTCCAAATTTCTATCTCGATAGAGGCCCAAAGGGCGAGAAAAGGGGGAAGTTTCCTTTGGTGATGAAGCGAGAAAAGAGCG
>JAQIXL010002317.1:0-13519 GCA_034700245.1 Poikilolaimus oxycercus | reverse complement strand
AGCTCGCGACGTCCCCACAAGTGATCCCCCTCCCCCCTCACTCGCCCATCCACGCTCATCCAAATAAATGCATCACAAGATCTCCTTTGTAGCATTGAAAGACGCGGCCAGCGTACAGATCAGAGAGGACAGCTGAAAGAGGGAATGCGTCAGAGAAGGGGTTGTCCTTTCATCGAAGGGAGGACCGTTGTTCCCTTGCCCGAAGGATGTCTCATTCCCTTTGCCCCCTTCCCTTCCGCTCCTTCTCGACGTGGCTTTATTCTACTCGTCCATCACCTCTTTTTGCTTCTCTCTGCCACACGAGGAATAGGCGAGAAATCGCAACACGCAGACGTCGCCCAGCCCTCTTCCCCTTGCAGACCGCGAAAAAACGAAGCGAGCGGCGGCACGACTCGAGAGGGCGGGCGAGAGGGGAGAGAGACGAGAGCGCCCTCCCCTTCCCCCGGTCAGAATGCCCTGTTGCCAGTGTGCGTGTCACCGTCGGGTCCCCTTTCGTCTCGTGCCTGTGGATGTCCCTCTCGTCCTCCACGACATCTTTGCTCATCCCTATTCTCAGGATCCGAGGATCCTCGCCGTAAGATTTCTATGTCTTTAAAGAGCTTGCAGTACACTCGGAAACCATTTGAACAAGCGATCCGAGAAGGCTTCGAGAATGCGGCGAGACGACTCGACGGCTGCATCCAAGAGGACGAGGCGCTCGAGATCCGCGAATGTCTGCAGATCTGCATCCAGGACTTCCTCTTCCACACCATCTCCATGAGACGGAATCTCAAAAGGAAACTCGACGCTTCAGCTGATAACGAGAGGAAGACGGAGGGAGTCGAGGAGCCATCGAGTCCTGCGGGCTCACGTAGCAAATGGGTGTGCCTCGAGTAGGCTTTCTCTTCACTTAGCCCTCTTTAGTGTTAGCGACGACTACTGCGAGATCATCGGCGAGAAGATCGTCACCACTCCCTTCACTTCCTACAGTTCTCCCGCATCCCCCGAGTGCATCACCCTCGACACCCCAATTGCATCACCGATTCGAGCTTCCACTCCCAGGAACGACACTCCCTCCTCCTCCACGCCGACTCTTCAAATTGCCGAAGAGGAGGAATCAACAGTATCATCAAGCACCGAGAGGTCTCCTTCACAGGACTCTTTCATCAAAGCTTCTTTTAACAATCCGAATCCCAACTTGATTTATCTGTCAACATAACAAGTATTTTCACAGCACAAAGACGCTGATGGCCCCGCGTCAATAAAAAAAGAACGTCACATCGACTGGAAACTCTTCATCTCGAACAGTAAGAATTTCCGTAAAATGATAAAAGCTTCCCGAGATTTTGTTATCACAAACAAAGTAACAGACGAGAGTAGAAGTAACACAGGTACAAAGTTGGATAAAACTGGAACGAGCACCGAGTCTCGTAAGAACAAAGTTCAAGTCAAGGATCTTTGAGTGAGAAGAAGAAATATGCGAAAGGATTATCACAGAGGAAATGCACATTACCCGCGTCCGTCTTATCTACACGATTTCAGCGTCCTGCGCAGAGTTGGGACGGCGGTGAACGATTTCGCCCTCTCCTTCGGAATCGCTGCCATCCAGTCGACCAAGAAGGTCCTCCCTGAAGAGATTACGAATGATAAGGCTACACCCACCTTTCACCCTGAGAGGAACCATCCTGCGAGAGACTTCGGTAGTGAGAGCGTCGCTTCGCCCGAACTTCCCTCCACAAAAGCGGAGTCAAGAAGCCACAAGTGGCAAACATCTGAACAATCAAAGAATGTCGGGAAGAAAGAGGAGACCATGATAATGAATCCATAGAAGACGGAGTTCCAGCCGAGCTTCTGTTGAATCCAGGGAACGAGAAGCTGACCGATAGCGGCGCCAGTGCTGCCCGTCCCATCCACTATTCCCGTCACTGTCGAAAGCGCCTCGGCTGAGCCGTGCAACTCCGGTGCTTTTCCTGAATTTCGTAAAGTGAATCGAAGGCAGTTAGTCGTACCGAGATCAGCACTGACAGCAGCGGAAATCATGTTCGCCGGTCCACCAATGAAGAATCCTGTGATGGAAAGAAGAACTCCGTTTATAAACATGTCATTCGGCGACTCTGAAAACGGCGCTTCGATCTTGACCAAAGAACGAACTGGAATAGACGAAGAGGGCAACTGTCGAAAACAGAAGCATCACATAGACGATTGGAGTCCTCGTTGAACAATGATCCTAGAAAGCCAATCTTTCGAAGCTGTCAAATAGACAAACCGAAGCAATGCCAGCAAGAATAGCGGCGACAATTCCGCCGACGTCATACCAAGTGGACATCGAGTCTGCCTCGGCTTCTGGCCAATGAAATGCGTTCGAGAGGTAGAACGGCAACCAGAAGAAGAAGCCGTAGTTCACGAGTTTCAGGCAAGCATATGCGAAGGAATACTAAAAGCGTAAGGTTTCTGGAAATGAGACGGCATACCGAGATGACACCAGGTAGCAGCCAAGCTCGCCAGAATGAGATCGCCTTCGGTCTTTCCGTCACCAATTCCACAACTCGAGTTGCTTCATCTCTTGTTTCAATCGGATCCGGAAGACCTAAGAATGCTACTTGAAGATGGAAGTTGTATACTCACCAACATCCCTGGGAGCTGAGCGAAGATTGAAGAAGACTAGAAATGCGAACAAGAACAGAAGACCGCCATTCAAGAAGAAGGCATACTAAAAAGGGAATGAAAGAAAACTAGATCCCATACTTGATAGCCAACGACGATGATGTGTGAAGATATAAGAGTTCCAATTATGTTGCCAACGCTGGCGCAAGCAGACCATAAGCCCATAACGGCGCCTCGCGAGCCGTGTCCGAACCAATTTCCCATTATGCACACCTGCGACGAATGGATACAAATGTGCGACAACAAACCTCGGCCGGCCAGGCCACTGACTGGAAGAGGCCACCACTGAGCCAGAGCACAAGGTATAACGGTCGCCAGTAAACGTGAAAGAGCTCCGTCAGGTAACCAAATGCAAAGATCTAAATGTTGATGATTGACATGACGCTCGAAAACTGACCACAATGGCCGAAAGCCACATTCCGATGGCCAGCACAACACGAGGATCGAAACGATCTCCCAAGTATCCACCGATGAACAATCCCTGCAAACGTTGGCAGCAACTTCAGCAACGCACGATAGCGTATGTGAAGAGGAATCCGCCGTCGAGAAGGGCGAGAAAGTCTTGTGCGGACTTCTCATCGGGGAAAAGCGGCTCGCCGGTAGCGTTATGAGTCCATACATTCACCATCGACGACTTCACTGTCGACAACGTCTTGCGAGCAGCGTGGATCATCGCGAAACTACAAAATGATGAGAAACTTCTTCAAAAATAGAACCTGAAGAACGTGAGCACGAAGACGGACGCATGATGACGCGTCCAGTGTTCTTCGCCGGCAAAGAAGTGTAGCACGCGATCGCCCACTTCTTCCACTCCTACAAATCTAGCTGAAAACGGATAAAAGACACGCACCGTGAGGCTGTACGAGCGGTGTTGCGCCGTGATGGCGGCGTCTCCGCGACGGCATCAGGAGGGGTTGGTGCTCGTCAACGCCGGCGACAGTCGCCCTCTCTTCTTCGCGTCCTCCTGCAGGAGATTCAGCCATTGCGACTGACGGACACAACAAGGCGCCGTGGCGCTCTCCCCACGCGTTGATTCACGTAAACTGACGCGGAGAATACACGAACGAGCAAAAGGGGGCGTTGAATCGCAAGGGAAAGTGGGACAAATGAATTCTTCCAAGTTCTTTCAATAGGCCGAGGACGTGGATTAGCGCCTTAGCAATAAAACAAGAGGCGAGTCGCCACGAGTTACGGCCGGAATCGATACAGACATTGCGCAGAAACAAACGAGAAAACCCAAACGAGGCAGTGCCACGAAAGAGGTAGAAAAACGAGTGCGCGCGCCAATTTTTGGCGCCAGCGCCATTTCTTCCTTCGAGTTTCTGCTGCTTTGAGATTTGCTTTGGTCGCTGAATTTAGCCTTCGATTCTGTGTTTGTATATGTAAATGTGTTTGTTTCCTGTCGAAATAGGAAATGCGAGAATCTGGTTTCAGAATGGCCGTACTAGAAGAAGTGGATGAGGATGAAGAAAGGCTTGTTGCTCGGGTGCATCTCGCATCAGTTCATCTCCTCGAATGCATTCGTCGCAAGACAGATGTCGATCCGGCCATTTCATTACTCGGCACTCTTATGCCCGGTACGATCATTTCCTTACTTACTATAAGTAGTGCTGTAGAGCTTGATTCCTCTCGTTGGAGTGTGGACGATCGAGCGGCAGCAAGAGGCGCTGCTTTAGCAGCAATGAAGACCGTCGTGGACCGACGTGCTCCCGATTCCGTGCCCGCTATCAAGTTCGCTGAAACTATGGCTGCAGCCCTCAATCATGATGACCTGGACAAGGTAAGTAACGTTCCCCGGAACGACAATTTTTTCAGCGGTTACCTCTTACGTGGGATATAATGCAGCCGTTGGTTTCTTGGATCTTTTTCTCAACGGATTCTTCTTCTAAGGTACTGCACTTTATTGGAGGTGAAGATGTTTAGAGCACGAAAGTAGATTCCGTAACTCTCGAGCGTCTGCTTCAGAAAGTTAGTATGGTTTTGAAGTTCGTCTTACGACAGGAAACGCTTCGCAATGGTATGCGATTCTTTGCTTTTCTTCACGTGTTTCTTTTAGAATTATTCTCTGTTCGATCATTTCCGTGCTTTGGCGGCGCCATCGCTTCGATGTTGAGTGTCATGGAGGATACATCGCGTGATCACGCATTGAGGCAAGTCATTTTCTCATTGAAAATACGACGTGGGATTGCAGACTTTTAGCTGCAGAGTCGTTGACATATCTGCTTGACTCAGTTAAGACGAATCATTTTGATGATGTCCTGCCGAGTCTCGTCTATGTCCTTCCGGGTATAGTTGGACGCTCCACGAATGTCGCAACAGCGCCAAATACACAGGCGGCGCTTGTTTCTTCCATCCTTCAGGTTTATCTGTCTTCTTTCTCATGCGCTCTTTAGGTGCTAGAAATTCTCGTCTCGTCTTGTTTATCCGACCGTTTTCCTTTGCACGAAGATCATGAGCCGGCAACTTCTAGTCAACAGTTCAACGTGACTCGAAACGAGGAATGGTACGCTGGAGTGACAGAGCACACGAAGGAACGAGTGAGGTCTTATTTATTAATACCCCAAGCCTTTGTAGATTTCGCTTCTAGCTGCGAGATTATCACGTCATATCAATTTGATAGTTCGAGAGAGATTGCTGCAGCTCTTGAAAACTTGTGTTCAAGAATGCAAAAGTCGTCCGTGGATGGAAGTTGCAGCGCTTGATGCTGTACTACTAATGAGGACTGATTCTCATGAAAGGTTTGATTGCGAATGTTTTATTATCTTTTAGAATTAATGTTTTGGCGACAGACTTGCTTCGATGGTTTGAGAAGGAACGGCGATCGCTTTTGTCGAAGAGACTTGATGAAGTACTTCGAGAGGTGACACAGAAGCTACCGACTTCATTGAGAAAGGGCGACGACGCTGAGTCTCTTTTTGATCAGGCAAGATTATCCACTGGTGTTGATAGTTTTTTTTTTTAGCTTGAAGGAGTTATTGTAACACTTCGAGAAACGGGTGGATTGAGGATTCTGATCACAGCCTATGTTGCTCAGCGACAACTCCTTGTCTCGGCTCTTTCGGCTTCAATTCGCGTTGACACGAAACGATTGATGATTACGAAGGCGGAGACTGCAAATGACATTGATAGTATTATACTGTTTCTTTTAAAAATCGATTATTAGGTTTTCTTTCCGGATTGCCACTGCAGTTCGGAGTCAAATGGAATCGAATTCGTTCAATTTGCGCTGCTGTTGGAAGGGATGATAACTGTATTGTAAGTTGTCGCTCGTTTACCATCATTGTTGTAGGATATCCTCGAGCTTTTGGCTCAAGAAATTGGTGACAGTACATCTGAGGACCGAGTAGCCTACGTCGTTCTTGCTGTCCAGTAAGTGTTGAAAGACAGCATGATCGAACGTTCAGGCTTCTCAAACAATCGCGTAATGTATCACAAGGAGTGGTCATGTCAAATCACGTGCTGAGGCGACTAGTTGAGACGCTTTTAGAGTTTCTTTGTAAAATCGACGTGGAACCAGAAGTTGTTGATGAAGCCATTCAAGGTAGGATACAGACGTTTTCGTGTGCAATTGTCAGATTCTTCACGAGCACACTCACAGGAGAGTGTCGAAGCGGCAGTCATTCTGTGTGGAATCGGAGCGGCGTTGAATGCCGTTGCAGACGAAGAGGCGAAGAAATTGGTTTGAACATACCACCTTCCTTTTTCACTGTTTTGAGTTTCAGTTGCTGATGGACACTTTGTGTGTTCTTCTCGAGTGGCTCACAAGGACAAATTTCTTAGTAGCAGAAGCAGCAAATCGAGCTATCGTGGAATTAGCTCCAGTAAGTGTTCTTTATTCCGCACATATTATTCCTTAGAATGGCGACGTGTCGGCGCTTCTTGTAACTCATGCGACTTATATTGTTCATCGTGTTGGAGTTCACGCAAGACGAGCTGCAGCGTCAGTGACAGTGGTACGCATTTTCTTTGCGTTCACTGCTACCACTTTAGGCGAAGAATTCAGGCGGAGTGCAGGCATTTACGGCTTTGCTTGAGAGAGTTGACGACAAAAAGCTATTCGAACAGGCGAAGCACATTGCCGTGGAACTCCTCGACGCACTCGACCGCCACAATTTGGATTGGTCCTTGCTTGTCCTACGAGCTCTTCGCTCCTGGGTCCGTGCTATTGGGCGCTGGTTCCCGGATCTAAAGCCCAAAGAGCCCGTTTATGCCTCGACGTCAACTGGTAAACAATTAATTTGACCGTAATTTCTTCTTCTTTAGCTTCTGAACAGGATGAAGTGATGGAAGAGGTGTCGAAGGAACCGGCGCCACTACCGATTGCCTCTGTTGTCGCGGTGTTGAAGCGCACAAAACATCTCGCTTCGTCTTCCCATTTTCCGGTTCGCATCGTCACTATGGACATTATTCAGGCAGCTCTCTACGCCATCAAAGGTTTGTTGAATTTGGCCTTTTGCAACGTGTCAGAATTTGACGACGAGCTTCTGCCAATGGTCCACCAGAACTGGGCGACAATCCTCTCTCGATCGATGGATGACGACTTTATGACAAGAAGAGTTGCATTGAAGGTGAGAAGAGTGTACTAAATAAGTGTACTAAATAATGGTGCAGGTGGTGTTGGCGATGGTGGCCACGTCGAAAACTTTCGTCTATCGAAGGGTGCGCGACAATTTCTGGCCTGTTGTTACGGATCGTCGGCATTCGGAACGCTGTAAAAACAGCGAAAGTGTTAGTTCTCCTAACTGTTTGACGAGAACTCATGACAAAAGGAACTGTTGACTTTTGCGGCTTTACAGGACGCAAGACGGAAACGACCAACCGTTTCACCCCTCTCGGCCGAGTTCAAGTTCGAGATGAGTCTATTGGAAGCGTAAGTCCGATTCAAGATGCAAGGATCTTTCTTTCTTATTCAGTACTCCTGAGCTGTGGATCGGCATTGATATGGATGCTGAAGATCGACCCAAGCCGTTGGAATATCTCGAGAGGTTTTCTGGACAGGATGATCAGCTTGGCCATCTTGCTGACAAGGCCATCAAGAGGATTGACACCTTTCTAGAAGAGAACAGAACTTCAAATTGACAGCTTGTTATATGATGCCTTGTGGTTGTTGAAATACGAGTCTCTGCTGATACGTGTGTTTATGCTTTGTACTTTGTTGTTCACGCGTGCCTTCAGTGGTCTGGCTGCGCCACCACAAACCGATAAAAAGCTCCCGGTCATGAAAGACTACGCGGGAGTCTTCTCGAAGGCTTCCTGGGAACGCCTACTGCTTGTCAGTCTTCCTTTTCTAACACTTCCTGTCGCGTGACATCATGCGTGAGCAGCTCCCTCCAGCTGGCATGGTGGCCTCTGCCAGCCCGCCGCCGGCCGCCTTCTTGCCCTACCTTGCTGAGGGTACCGTTGTTGCCGGGTTTGGTCGAGGTGGGAAGCAGCTTGGATGCCCGACAGGTAACTCTTCTGTCCCATCACCGATAAGCATTTAGCGAACCTGGATGATGAAGCGGTTTCGGCATTGCCGGAACACTTTCCGTGCGGGGTCTTCTACGGAATCGGTCGCGTCGAAGGCACTGAGGACAAAGACGCCGGCATTTATGAAGTCGTTCTGAGCATCGGCTGGAATCCTCAATTCCAAAACATCAAGAAGACCATCGTATGTCCTTCCTCATATTGACAGCCGGCGTTCAGGAGGTTCATCTTCTGCACGATTTCGATGAAGACTTCTATGGTCGCCAAGTTCGCGTGCTGATTGTTGGCTACTTGCGAGATATGGGAACTTTCGAGTCTCTAGGTAATTCGTGCTGTGCGATTGACCTTCTTCAGAGGCACTAAAACTAGCGATTCAGTCGGACATCCGAACGGCGAAGGAAGAGCTAGCGAAAGTCGACAAGAAGGACCTTGTGGCGAAGTACTTTTCTTGAACTTTTCTTTTATTCCTCCGTTTTAGAGACACATCCCCATCTCACTTCTTCCATAACACCTTCCAACAGCATAAGGTTCTAACAAACTCTTAGGGCATAATAAGTTCTTGTGTTGTGCATTCTTCCTACCGGCGGCTTTACGTCTGTCTTTGTCCATCCAAGTTGTGATTCTCATACCACATTTTTCCATACAGAGCAAGTTATATCTGTTAACAAATAAAGAGCGTTTATGAAAGCATTGACGGCAGGAAGGATACGACGCTGTCTACTCACAGGAACATATTCAACCACCGGAGAGCGGAGGGATTACCGCAACTTCTGTCCCCTCAGCGAGTTCTAGAAAGTCCTCATCTTCGCGCATAGCGTGATCCACCGCCAACTTGCAAGTAGACTCAATCGGCTGCAATTGGGGGAGGATCTAGACAATTGACGAATTCCACACAGCTACCTCGTTGAAAATGAGCCTCATGAGGTCGTGGCATTTTATTGTTTTCGGGACCTCTACAACCATCTCATCCTTTTCCGCTAAATCGCGAGCCTTCGCGAAGAAGAGCAACTTTATGCTAGCCTTGCATGCCATAATCTCAAAACGTTTTCTTTCTGTCCAATCTTTAAGAACTCTGAGAAACTTCATGCGGTCGCAAATACCTGCCAGCTTTATCAAAGCAAACTAAAACGATTTATCTTCACCGTAATTCATTACACCGTGGGTGAAGGAGAAGTAGAAGGGCATTCAAGTCTTCCAAATGAGATCATCTTCATAATGAGAGAACGGACATATCACAAAAACCCACGACTAAGCGAGGACTCCAGTGCAGTTTTGAGAGTAGGATTCGATTGTAGCGCGTTCTCGAGAACACTTCGAAGTTCCACTTTCGGCACACCTCCAAGAAGTCCGCCAACATTTCGCACGTTCATGGCCAGTTCTCGAAGTTTTTCAGTCGAACCTTGAATTTTGATACAAGACAGTGAAGCCAACCTACCATTATGAATAAGAGTAGTCACATAGGCGGCGAAAAGGTTTCGATAGTCTTTGGCGCTACCCAGCGCTTCTGAGCCGGCAAGTAGGCATTCCAGACGCGTCTCACTCGCCGCTGCTCGTATCTCCGACGACACCGTCGCTAGTGGATTAACACCGGCTGCCCTGCAAGATGCGTGGTGAATTAAACAAGAAGGCAAACCTTTGCCGTCGAAGGAGAGAAGCACCGAGGAGTCCTTCGCCGAGTTCCATTGTTGGCAAAGGATCGACGAGCCGCGAGAGTGTGGACTTCGAATCAACCAGTTGCCTACAGAATGCCTACTACAATTCATAAAGCAGACTTACCACATGTCGAGCTCAAGGCTGAATGTGTAGAGAGAAGTGTCTGAGAAGGTGAGGAGTGGCAGGCCCGATGAAGAGATCTCCAATGAAGACAAGGACACATCTGAAATAAGTAATTGAAGACGGGTAATGCCAAACCTTTGACCATGCAGTCTTTGATGTTTTGCCGCTTCATAACAACTGACTTCTTTTCGAGATTCCTAGAAATCTTTGCAGGCTACTAAACTTTACTAACCAAGAAGAAATTGAACCACTTGTTGTGAGAACAGCTAAGTAGTCTTGGCTGACGTCAATCTAAATAGTAGTACTGAGCGGCAAGGAGTAAATACTCTTGAAGGCACTGAATCGACGACAAGAGTGAGCACGAGACGACCAGAGAAAGTGAAGACGAAAATTTGACGATTGAACGCTCCACAGACAAGCCATCGCCTAAAGACTCTAGCAGGTGGATCGAGATCTTACTTGCTGGCTGCCAGAATCGCAACTGAAGGTCCGATTCTTGTAGACCAGATAGTTGTGTTTCCACTGGCTAAATTCGAGAATGAAGTGGCCGCGTCTCGAAGTTGAACAATCGTAGCCCGCACGCCCGGCATCACTATCGACTCATTCTCCACTTCGAAAGCCCAGGTTTTGTTTCGAATATTCTGCAATAGATTAAATAGCTGCAAAAAACTTTCAACTAACATCCTTGACGGAGACGGAGAGTTGCTTCTGTTGTTCGGGAGTTGGAAGGACAAGAGGTGATGCTGTGGACGTTGAAGGAATGGCAGCAGTTTCACCAACGCTTCGCAAAGTTGGCTTCTCGAAGTTCGATGCGATGATAGGCGGCGCTGCACCCAGCTCAGCGAATTTCTAAACTTCAGTTTCCTTTGAAAATCTCTCAAAAATACCTTTTCAAGAGTTTCAAGTCGTTTCCGTTCCGAATGATTGAGCCCGGAAGCTCTTTCTTTCGTTGGACTCTTCATCGAGTCTCCGTCCACTCGTTCGCTCTCAAGACGTGTGCGCTTCTTCGGCGGCTCTTTCGTACTGTTATCATTAGTCGTAGCTTTCAGATGTCGCTTACGTGCTTGTGAATGTAACAGTCTTTCCCTCTTCAGGGGTCTTTTGAGCAGGAGCCGGAACACTCGCCACAACAGGCTTCGGTGGAGCCTCTGGCTCAGTCAACACTGTTGAACCAAGGAAGATTGGTTGGATTCGCCGCTTGCCGTCTTTTCCACGCATTTCAACCTAGTAAATATTCAAAACTCAAGGACGAGCGTCACCTGTTCCTTGCGCTTCTCGGCTAATTCAACTGCCACTTTATTCACTGGTGGCTCCTTTGGCTTCTCAACTAGTGCCACCACTGCATCTCCTGGTGGGGCTGGCTGCTCCGCAACTTTTTCAGTCACCTTACGAGCTGCAATCAAAGCCTAAAGAGAATATAATTCAGCCCCGAGAAAGAACTTACTTCAGGAGTATCAATGAAGACGTTCTTGGCAGGCGCAGTAGTGACCTTCGCCAATTGCTCAGCTCCTTCAACGGTATATTGAATCGGACGCGTTCTACAATTCGACCATTGAAGGAACACAATCTACGAACCTGTAGACCTTGCTGCAATATTCTCCCATCTCAGCCAGAGTTATAAGACGTCCGAGTTTCTTCTCCGAAATCTTGAAAGCCTTCACAGTGCCGTCCATCGAACAAGCCATCAACTAAAGCACTTTCAAATGTTGACATGAGCTCACGGTCAAGTCCTTCCATGAAAAGTCGAGGATGGAGTGCCGAAAGAGATTTCGAATCACGCAAAATGGCCGAATAACACCGGGTATGAGCCACAACGACATCGCCTTGTCGCGAGAACCAACAGCAATACAGGCCACCTACAGATTGAGTAAAGAAATACACGCTGTTTTACCTGTAATCTCTGTCCCTTGTGATTCTTGAAATCGATGAGACGAGGGCACGCCCGAACAGTCGTGACAGCCTTGCGGTGACCGACGAGATCCAGAGAGATGTCCCAGTCTTTGCGACGAATCAACTAAATTCAATTTACTTTTTGCATTAAAAAGAGGCTCACATGTGCAGTAGGACCATCATTGTTCATGGCGCCTGGCGCAACCAAGAACGAACCGTCTGGAGTCCAATCAAGGCGTGAGAACATCGTGGTTTGAGATGTCTGAATATAGCGATTGTCATAGCAGAACGAAAGAACGAAACCTCTTCGAAGGGCTTCGTAATGGTTTGTTCACACTTCCACGTATCGGTTGTCCATAGTCGAATTGCCTTATCGGCACCCTGAGTAGCCAAATATCTGAAGCAAAGAATGAAAAAGTTACTAAAGCAACCCACCTCCCAATCGGATCCCACGACAGACCTTTCACGGCACCGTCATGGCCACCACGTTTCGCGTCGAGAGTTATGAGTCGCTCTGGGAGATGTTCTGCATTCCAGATGATCACCTGAAAATGTTGATCGTCTCAAGACAAAGTGCTCACTGTGTGATCCATGCTAGATGAAGCGAGGTACTTGCCATTAGGAGACCATTCGACGTGGAGCACCTATAAGAGTAAGATAAGCCCGGAAATGAAATCAACCGAACCTCCATAGTATGGCCATGCATGGTGTGTGCGCAACGATACTTCTCGTGGTTCGGCGATTCGCCTTTCCTTGCTCCAATTGTGCCTGCACTCTGCACTCGTCCGTCATATTCCCACACCTAATTGTAAGCAAGAATGCAAAAGACAACTTGAACAACGAACCGTAACGTCTCGATCATCGCTGGCACAGGCGAGGAATTGACCATTGCGTGACCAGCGAACGGCGTTCACACCAGCTAGAAACAACAAATTGGATGAAAACCGAGAGGATAGACTAACATTGATGAAGAATTGTCGCAAGGCACTTCGGTTCAGTCTGCGCCTTCTCAGAAAGAACTGGTTGTAAACTCCAGACGACAACGACACCCGAGCCGCCAATAGCGCCTTGTCCGCAAGTGACAAGCTTGTCTCTCGATGGATGAATGTCGATCGAGTAGATCGCTCCACCTGCAACTCAACATGTGGACTCGTGAAAGCAAAAATCGGAATTCTAGTGACAAGAACTGAAAACCAACCTTGGTGATGGATCCATGAGGGATTAATTAGCTCCATTGGCAAAATCGAAGCTCAAAATAAGACACGCTGCACCTCTATACTCCTAACACATCAAGTCGACTTAAAGTTATCCTGAAATACAAACAATAACCAGTTTGATTGTTTGAAAGCTATTCTTAGCAAGAGGAAGTGAACGAAATGAGAAGAAAAGGAATAAAAACACGAATTGTCAAACTAGGAAGCGCGCGAAAACGTGTGATAATCGTGTGGCGACGGCAAAGAAGCCGTTCACACTTCGGCATTTGTAGGCAATTCGTACTTCGAGCTTCTCACTAGCAACTGTCTCACTCATGAAGCTCTTCAAATCTTGAAAACCACCGAACGTTGATGTCGGAATGAGAAACAAACAATCAACAAAAACAAACAAGACTTTCAATTGAGATATACCGCGCGCGCATTTAGTGATTTTCGCTGCGGTTCCTTGCTTGTATCAAAGTTGCAAAGAAGTGTTTATTGCTTGGGATCTCTAGAGGGCGAGCATGGCGCCGAGGTGCGTGCGGTGGCCG
>JAQIXL010002316.1:0-13520 GCA_034700245.1 Poikilolaimus oxycercus | reverse complement strand
GCTAGTGGATCAAGCGCCGGTATAATTCCCGCTGTGCGGGTTTCCGGGTCAGCCCACGCGGAGGAGGATTCAACCTCTTTCGTGACAAAAAAAATAGGAGATGAATCAGACTGAAAGAAAACAGCGAGAATGTGCTGTTACGCAATAACGCGGCGGTTTCGTTGTTGGTGTATGTCGGAATGGCGTGGTTTTTTGCCAGTGAGTGCGGGTAATTGAAGATTTTGCGACACGTAACTGTTGCAAATCAAGACTAGAAAGCCTAAACGTTCAGCACAATCACCCCATGAAAGAGAGGGAGAGGGCGGCAATGAAGATGGGAGTGCAAGTTTATGGACGGCGAGAGGAAACGCGTGGCTGCCAGAAAAACACGTCGAGGCTCCTGATGACACTCGCATCATACGAGCATGATCTCTCAATCGAGAATCTTCCAGTAAATTCCCGGTTTCAGCCACTTTACAAATTGTTGCTCGATACTTGCGTGCTAATTTCGTGATGGCAAAGGACGGAGAAAAGTAATGACATGTGGAAGCCCCCAGGGCTGTTACTGGAAGTGCAGAAAACAGTTCAGCGACAAAATCTCCTTCTTCACAATAAATATGCTCGAGTAAAGAAAAGAATGGGCCGACTGACGACTAAGGGACGAAGAATCGCGGAGAAGTCCGTGCGAGGAACGTCACGACCGCCCAGCTGCAAGCCGTGATAAGGAATCTTGGTGCATGGGTTGCCTTCTCTCCTCCCACTTACTATGATAGTATCCTCTTTCTTCTCGCTCTTCATCGAAAAGCCTTTCTCATATGAAACCGTATGGACACCGCTGGCAAACAATTTTCCAAGTCTTTCTCACGCGTGTGCATAATGTGAACAAGTTCATTCTCATCGAGGATTTTATTCAGACATGCCAGCGCCGGTTCATTGGGCTTACAAACTTACAAACAGGCACGATAATCGCATACGCAATTTCTAATAAGAAACGAGAATAGGAAAAGGCTGCGGGACCTTACTTTGCACGAGGCGCACAACAACTTTCTTCACGCATTAACAAACAGCATGCTGGGGACGGCGAGAGGGCAAAAATAATGCACGCCTGAAGCTCCACAAGCGCGTAAACACTCAGCAAAACACATTCAATACTCGCGCTTCTCACGTTCAACACTACGTGACGCGTTTTATTGATGGGCCATTCTGTTTTTCTTCTCGTTCAAGGAAATGCGAGCAGGTGGTGTGGATTGACCTCGAAAGTGACCATTGAGGTCGCGAGACTTTCACTATCGGCGAGGCAAATCTTTTTGGTCTTTGAGGGATCAAGAAAACAAACTTGAAAGAACACTACCTTGAATGAAACCGGAAAATCTACAAAAGAATCTTTCTGTTAGAGAGAAGACTGTGACAAGGATAGGCGCGCGCAAGAAATACTGCATGGCAATAACAAAGTTCGATTTAAAAGCAACGCGTAACAGCCAAGTGCCTGGGGAAGGAGAACAAGGGAACGATGCACACGCAAGATGTGAACAGAGAAAGCTGAAAGCAAATCTCAGCAATGCGACAAGCACTAATGCAAAAGAATTGTTTAGATCTTTCAGCAGCCCTAGAAACCGCCAAGTCAACGGGCTCAGGTGAACAAACTTGAGCAAGCGGAAGTCAAAGTAACAGCGAACAGTGTTCATAATTAATTGACGACGAAAGGCGCACGCACTGGCGAAGGCATATTTCCGCTTTTTTATACAAAGTTTGAACCGGCGATGCGAGTGAAAAATCGCTTCGCACCTACTCATTAGCACAATGACAAGCACTACAGCTTCTGCAATTTCTGCGAGGCGAGCCTCTTGCTCTGGGTAAGAAATAGTTTTGCACGAAAATAACAAAAGCTGTGTCAAACACGCTGAGTGGCGAGGGCGGGAGCGGTGACGGCCACGGCGAGGAGGCAGACCCAGAACAGACAAACCACACGCTCTCAAAGGCGGCGGACGCCCACTCCGATGACTCAATCAATCAATAGCTACGGCATGCCCGCGCGCTGCTCATTCTCAAGCGCATCTTGAGTTTTCTGAAAACAT
The DNA here is from genome assembly GCA_034700245.1 of Poikilolaimus oxycercus. Classification (NCBI taxonomy): domain Eukaryota; kingdom Metazoa; phylum Nematoda; class Chromadorea; order Rhabditida; family Rhabditidae; genus Poikilolaimus; species Poikilolaimus oxycercus. The sequence goes on along the minus strand of JAQIXL010002316.1, from coordinate 11,466 downwards.
ATGCGAGACGGGAATACACTTTCAGATGCAGTTTTGTGATCCGAATGAGAAGCCATCGCAGTAGAGGTGAATCAGAGGAAACAACGAGAATGTGTTGTGCATCTCGTTTACGCAATGACAGAGCGGTTTTGTTGTTCGTGCATACTGAGAGTCCTTGCTAATGCTTGCGAAAAGTTGAATAGTGGTTGAAACATGTGCCATTCTACACGAGATTGGTCGAACTCTATGCGTCAGCGGTTTCATGTCCTGCATATAGAGCCGAAGCATTCACGTCCTATGATACATTCAACATTGGGAGCTGAACTTAGCGAGGAAGTAATTGTCATCCGAGGTGGGCGTTGAGGTTGAGAGACTTTCACTGCCGAAGATTCTTCCCCCTCTGAGGCACTTTTTGGTAGGTCAGACTCTTTGAGAATGCCAGCAGCATGCTAGCGGCGGTTTTATTCGACGGATATATTGGCGCGACAATCGCATACGCAATCAAATCGGACTGAAGCTGAGAAAAAGACCACGAGGACACTATTTTGCAGAACGTATCTTACTTCAGGCAGAATAGTCGTGCTTCTCACGCTCAGCACGGTGTGCGGCGTTTTGTGATCGGCATTGTTTTTTCTTCTCATTCAAGGGAATGCTAGCAGACGGAGCGAATTGACTTTAAGCTTGAAGTCGCGAGACTTTCACTATCGATGATGCGCATCTTCTTGGTTTTGAGGAGATCGAGAAAACGAACTTGAAAGAACAGAGACTCGCACTAGAAAAAGGAAATCTACGCATAGGACAGGGCCAGGTACTGTAGAGTGATTGGATAGTTCAATTTAGAAGAAATGCGTAACTCTCAAGTGTCTGGAAAGATGACCGAAGAGCCACAAATTTTGATATTGTAGAAATGAATTGTGAAAGAGAAGAATCAACATTTGTGTTAACGGCGATAATTATGAACAGTAAATTGTTCAGCAATTTCAGCAAAATTTGAAACGGCGAAGTGCAACCGAGAGACGGATTCAAACCAACAATTCTGAGTGAAGCAACGGCGGAAACCGAAACAGAGAATGACGAGGAATTGCTAGCAAACTTGCGCTAGCAAATTTATAAAACGTTTGAATCCGCGAAGCGATTGAATAATCGTTTCACACCTGCTCATTAGCACAGTGAAAAGCACTGAAGCTATTTACTGCAACTTCTGCGGGCACGATCAGACTAGACAAACCATACGCTCTCAAGCGCGGTGGCCCCGATGACTCATGGAACTTTGCGGATAACTACGCCTGGACAGACACCGCTGGTAGGCAATCTCGCAAGTCTTTCTCTTTCCTATGAACATGATGCAAACAAGTCCACCCTTATCGAGGACCGTTTTATTCGAAACAAAGTAAATCCAGCCTGGAAACACAGGAAGAGTAGATTGTCAGCCCAAGGTGGGCATTTAGGGGAGAGACGTTCACAGGTGATGAGACACAGCTTTTGGTACGCCAATCTCTTTGAGGATGCCAGCAGCTTGCCAGTGACGGTTTCATTCGGCTTACATACTGACACGAGAATCGCAAAACGCAATTACTGATTTGAAACGAACTAAAGTTGAGAAAAAGACTGCGAGGACTTTATTTTGCAAGAGGCGCACAAAAACGTTCTTCACGCGTCAACAAACGGCATGCAGGGAACAATGAGAGGGGAAAAGGAGTGCGCCTGGAGTCCCCAACAAGCGCGTAAACACTGAACAAAACACATTCAATACTCGCGCTTCTCACGTTCAACACTATGTGACGCGTTTTATTGATGGAGCTTTCTGTTTTTCGTCTCGTCCAAGGGAATGCGGGCAGGTGGAGGGGATTGACCTCTAATTGTAAGGTTGAGGTCGCGAGACTTTCACTATCGACGGGGCACATCTTTTTGGTCTTTGAGGGAATCTAGTAAACGGACTTGATGGAACTCTGATTTCAATGCAACCGGAAAATCCACGCATTAGTGAACGAACAAAAGTGTTAGCTAGGAATCACTGCTCGTTGAACGCATACCCCACTGGCCAGATAGCGCAGCGTGACTGGGGAGTCAAATTTTGAAGCAATGCGTAACCGTCAAGTGCTTGGGAAGGTGACCAAAGGAGCAAAACTCCTGCCAGAAATGAACTGTAAGGAGAATGATCACGCATCTGGACATCAACGTGAAGATACTGTAAGAAACCAATTGTTTTGCTCTTTCAGCAACGCAAGAAACCGCGAATTCAATCGAGAGAGCGGGTTCAAACGAAAAACTTTGAGTAAAGCTGCAGCCAAAACTGAAAACATCGTTGAACATTGCTAAAAGATGATGATGATTGCGTTAACTTGGTTAGCACATTTTCGCAGCTTCATACAAACTTTGAAACCGCGAAACAATACAATTATCATTTCACACCCGTCTATTAGCACAAGGACAAGGTCTTAACCTACTGCATTTTCTGCGAGGCTCTGCAGACAAGAGGCTCATGGCAAAGATAGCTTTACATGAAACAAATGAAAAAACGATGCCCGACGCACGGAGTGACGAGGGTGAGAGCGCTGACGGCGCTGGCAGACGAGACCAGACAAACCACACGCTCTCAAGCGCGGCGGGGCCCCACTCCGATGACTCAATCAATCAATAGCTACAGCATGCCCGCGCGCGCTGTCTCTCAAGCACAATGTTGAGGTACGTGAAACACATGCGAGACGGGATTACTCTTTCACTTGCACTTTTTGTCTCAAAGAAATGTCAGCAAAGTACGTGACGAATCAGAGGAAACAAGGAGAATTTGAAGTGCTTTTACGCTATGACACAGCGGTTTCGTAGTTGGTTCATACCAAGAGGAAACTTCGTTTGCTAATGTTGAGAATAAGGGTGATGAGTAATAGTCAAAGGTTGCGAGTCTTTTTGTCGGTTTCATGTTCTGCATATACTCCTGAAATATTTACGTTCGATGATAAAATCATCATTTGGACACGAAGTTTGTGATAGAAAGGTGAGGCACGCACAGACTCTAAAGTTCAATAGGACAACACCCCACAGAGAAGCAGAGACAATGAAGATGGGAATGCGAGCCAAAACGACAACCAGTTCTTTGAGCAAGTGATATCCCCATGCAATTCCGTCTCTAGTGGAACGGAGGGTGAGGACAACTTCGCAAAAGAATCCTTTCCATGAGAAACATGTGCATGTATAAGAACGCTCGATCGTACAAATCAAACCGGTAGTGTCTCTTTTTTGTTATTACACACATGAAACCGTCAATTAGTGGGCGGCGAGAGATTTCGCAGGACCTTTTGATGGTTCAAAAACCTTCTCGACAAATGTTCTAAAATCCTCGGGTCATTGGGTAATCCAAATGTTCTTCCGCCAACCCGGACAGACACCACCGGCAGACAACCCATAGAGCAAGTTTCTCTCTCGTGTGTAGTACGAACAAGTCCCCGTCGAAGATTGCTTTATTCGTGAACGGCAATTTCACCCTGGAGTGAGAGAGACCACAAACGTTTTGCAAAAAAGCGGAAAGAAGACAAGTAGTGATGGCGTAATAAACTCGGAGAAAACATGCAAATTGTGAAACCGTGAAATCAAAGTTCTTACGCTAGTTTCAAACAGCGATACTAAAAAGGTGCTGCGAAGATTCTTGCTTGTTGTCCCACTAGCGTGTTGATTCAGACTTCACATTGAAAAAGTGCTTAACACGGGTGAAATGGAAGGTGAAGAATGGCTGAAAAGTCCGTGCGAGAAACGTCACGACCGCCCAGCTGCACGCCGTGATAAGGAGCTCTCTGGTGACGGGGCAGCCTTCTCTCCTCACACTCACTATTCCCTCTTCTTCTTGGTCTTTATAGAAATGTTCTGCTCTTCACAAAAATTGCGTCGATGCTTTCTCGCTTTGAATGCAGCAATCCTGAAACCGTCAACTTGTAGAAGGTGACTTCGTCGGCCGCTATTTGTTTGGCCATTTTGACAGTTCGAGTTTTCCCGTCAAAAAATTCCCTAGACTTTATGGGGTGATCGGAATCTTCTCCAGCATGTGTAATGCAAACAAGCCAATTCTCTTCGAAGACCGTTTCATTTGTAGGATAACACGTTCATCCTGGAAATACAAAGGCCTGAAAATATCATACAATACAATACGAAAGGTTCGAAATCCTTCAGCCAACGCAGTTTTACGGATTTGGAGATAAAAGAATGTTGTGAAACCGTGAAATTGCGAAGTTCCTCAGGCTAGTTTCGAGAGCGGCTCTCCAAATGACATTGATTCGATCGTCCTCTTTGGAGCACTCAAGGCTTTCTGAACGCCATGCGACCAATCTACAATACCAATATCTCAATTTTCTCATGAACTCTCAAATGATATTCATTCGGACAATTGTCAAAGCATACAAACGGACGACGTCTCCTGAAGGGCTGAAAGCGCCAAGGCTATGATACGTTACTAGCGGGACGGAAGAATAGTTGAAAGACTGTTGACGCCTGGCAATATCAACAAGCAATGTGCTTCCGAAAACGTCTGTGTCTACAATAGAAGCAGTGAGAAGACATGGAAAACAAGATGGAAACGCCCGCTAGGGATTGGGAAAGATATTCTTTGGTTACGGTTCTTGGTTCAAGTCGTCTGAGAATCTCACGTAAGTAGCAAACCACAGCCAACAGCATTCTTCTTGCGCCTACTAAGACTCTAAAACAGATCGAACTTGCAACGTGTGGAAACTGCAACTGGAGTCGAACTTGGCTGCATGGATGGACAACCTAATGCAGATCACAATTCGCTTATTGATTAAATAAAACGTGCAACCGTCGAGTGCAAGAAAAATGTTCTACAAGAAACTCTAGACTTGGGCATAGAAACAAAGCAATTTGATGGAGAATCCCAGTTCAACAAGCCATTCCATGAAGAAATTGTTCAGCTCTTTCAGCAACACTTGAAACTGCAAGATCACCTCAGAGAGCAAGTTCGAACGAATAAACTTGAGCGAAGCAGCAGTCGAAACCGAAAACATCAGCGAAATTCCAATGAGAGCTGCCATTACCGCGCCAGGTGCAATGTCAATTCTTGACCTTTTTGCATTTGAACCACTTTTGAAACGGTGAAACAATTCAACAAACTTGTCACACTTGCCCATTAGCACAATTTCAAGCAACGACAATTTCAACAAGACTCTTCAGACACGAAAGCATCTTCATGACAAGCGGATGTCTTTACAAGAGAGAAACAAATAAACGGTGTCAGACGCGCTGAGGTGCGAGGGCGGAAGCGGATGAGCGACGAGGGCGTAGCAAAGCCAAATAACCCAGCAAATCATACCGTCAAAGCCCAACCTCCGGCATCGTCAAGACTTGCGCTCATTTCAGCTTTGGATCAATGAGATCAACGCCATATCTGACCGCAAGGGCGCGGAAACTCTAACTGAAATCGCCCAGATCGACGAACTAATGCAGATCAGACTAATTTCAGACTAATTAAATCACACGCGCAACCGCCGAGTGCCCGGCATGATAAAACTGCTCTGCAAGAAACTCCGGCCTGGAAGATGAAAACAAAACCACCACCGATGTTCACGAGTCATTCCATGAAGAAATTGTTCGGCCCTTTCGGCAACACTTGAAACTGCGAGGTGACTTCAGAGATTCAAGCGAACAAAGCGAAGCAATAGTCGAAACCGAATACATTAGCGAAATTTCAATAAGGAGCCGTTCGCTTAATAGCGCTATTCGAAAATTCGGTGTTCACGAAAAGTTTGAAACCGCGAAACGATTACAGAGATTTCCCGCCTCATCTTCAGCAACAACTCGAACTACTGCAACTTCTGCGAGGCTCTTCAGACAAAAGAATAGCATTAGATATAAGAGGTCCTCAAAGGAGAACGGGATTGGACTTCACGAAAAGATGTCTCCAGGATAGCCGCAAGCGGAACTTGCAGGCGAGATGGAATGGAAGGCCGTTGGCAGGTGGCTTTATCAATGAGTCAATTGTCCTTAGAGATGAGCGTCTGTGAAGCAGCGAGAAGACGATGTGGGGGGGGGGAGATGGAGGCAAGAGACCGAAAAGCACGCCTTTTGAGGAATGAAGAGGTTCGCACTTCATTATTTACCCTGTCAGTACGAGCTCTCGCTTTTTTCCATAAAAATCATGTAAGTGCTGCGACGGAATCAAGCAACGACGTCCTTGCTATGTGCACCAACTTACGAAAACTATGAAAGAACCAAATTGAAAACCAATTTCTGATTTTGTGAGAAGGAATCAGTATAGCGAGTCACGCTTTCAAGTTAACAAACAAAGCTGAAACTGTGAAATGTCTGCCATACGCGCAAACGCCAGGCGGTTTGACGATGCCAAGAGACTAGTACCGCGGAACTCATTCGGCTTACATATGGACGCAGCAATCGCAAGCGCAATTTCTGATCCGTTGAGTGTTCGGTAGAGGAATCAACGAAACAAAACCCTGCAATATGAACTGTCATGAAAAACATCAGTCACCGCTTTGACGAAGGCACTGTGAGAAAAGAAGTGCTTGGCTCTTTCACCAATATTAGAAACCGCGAAGTCATTCACGCGACAAAGTCCGTGCGAAGAACGTCACGGCTGCCCAGCTGCACGCCGAGATAATGAGCTGTCTGCTGCCGGGGCTGCCTTCTCTCCTCCCACTCACTATTTCGCCTTGTTCTCGGTCTTCATAGAAATGTCCTCTCCTGGATATTGTGAAACCGGCAACTTATGGAGCTGGATGCCCCCAAGTGGCATTTGCGATCGGGAGTCTCTCAGCCTTTGACGAATTCAGTAACGCGCGCCACATTTTTGATTACGGTGCTTGGACAGCCAACAGCCGTGAACGGAGAACAAAAACGCAGCTGAGCGATATCGAGAATTGTAGAACTGGCAAAAATACGCGCGCGCCATTTTTTTCGCGCTGAGACCGAGAACCGGTTCGGAACCGGTTCCGAACCAGTTCCGAACCTCAACTTTAGGAGCCCTGCTCTCAACTTTTGCTCATCTCAAACATTTGTGAAAGTGGTTAATCGTACGTCTCTAGCAGGGCAGAAGGCACCAAGGTATCTCCAGGCCATGAAACGTTTCAAGCGAGACAGAAGAATAGTTGAAAGGCCTTTGACGCTTGGCAATCTCAACCACATAGTAAGATGCTTCCAAGAAGAACGTCTATGCCTGAAAGCAGTGGGAAGACAAGGTGGAAACGGCGGCGGCTAGAGACTGGGAATAGTTTGGCCACGGCGAAGGAATTCACATCATTATCGGTTTGCCGGAAGGTCTTTTAAAGTAGACACCCCAAAACGGCGATGTGACTACGAATTCGGTTCGTGGTCGGCGTTCAAACAATGAGTCGTCTGAGAATCTCACATATCGAACGAACTCGTAAGTGCGTGATAACTGCAACTGAAATCGTGCGCGGGCTGAAGGCTTAATGCAGAATAGAATTTGCCGAGCAATTAAAGAAAGCACGCAACCGTCGAGTGCTCGGCAAGAAAACATATTGTGCAAGAAACTCTGGGCTGAAAGATGAAAACATAACCCATTGATGAAAAAGAAGCATTCCTGGAAGAAATTGTTCGACTCTTTCAGCAACACTTGAAACTGCAAAATCGCATCAGAGAATTGGTTCAAGCGAACAAACCTGAGCGAAGCAGCAGGCAAACCCGAAAACATTCAGCCAATTTCAAAGCAAGAGTGCTTCGCGTAATATTGCAATTTGAAATTTCGGATTTTCACAGAAAGTTAAAAACTGCGAAACGATTCAACATCCATTTCACACCTTGTCAATAGGCAGACGTGGGCACGAACAAAGGGGACTCTCGGACCCGGCAATCGCGGTTCGTTTACGCTCTTCCTATTAGCCCAGGACGGCCGTTGCCGTTTCTTTGACGGACTCCAGAGAGAATTCCCGGCATCTCAACCTAAAGCTCAAGATGCGCTGCTCGCATTCGTCACTTCAAAGCAGTGCAATTCCGTGATCTATCTTCTGACTCCCTAAATTTGCCTTGCTTATGTTGTAAACGCAGTTCCTCTCAATAAAATATACATACTGAAGCAAAGGACTACAGAAAACAAGAAAATTTTAGTGAAAATGGGATATCTTGATGCGCACAAACTGATCTGCAGTCTTTGTGGAGGCCGAAAATGTATCGGGTGTTACATATGTTTTGGTAATCTTTTTCGAGAGAATTGTTTCGGTCAAGTTTCTCCACTCTGCCGAATACAAAAAATACGGCCTAGAGCCCCGGCATACAGACTATCTCTGCGAGAAAAATCATCTCGAGAAGTTGCCTTGAGTGCTCAGAATAATTTCTGCGAAGTAGCGACTTTGGTTCAAACTTCTCTGAAAACTCCATTTAGAAGTTTGATCGAATTTATTAACCAGGTCAACGCTTTGCTAAAATGCTGAATTTTTTGGATATGATAGTCCACAACACATGCTTCTTGCACGTATTTTTTGTCTGAGAGAAAACACTCAAAAAAAAATCCGAATTTGCTCTCACAAAGATTACCAAAACATATGTAACACCCGATAAAATTTGGTCATTCAGGAGCTCTGCGGGCTAACCTGCAGGTTGACCTGCAGACCTGCAAATTGAGGATCACCCGGGGGTTTCCTTAATCTGCAGGCCTGCGGCAGGCCTGCAAATTGAGGAGACCCGTCCGTGCGAAGAACGCCACGACCGCCCAGCTGCACGCCAAGATAAGGAGCTCTCTGATACCGGAGCTGCCTTCTCTCCTCCCAACTCACTGTCTCCCTCTTTCTCGGACTTCATCGAAACGCCTTTCTCTTGCGAAACTGTGCAATCATTCCCACTTACAATATTGATCTTCCCAACAATTCAGTTGAAACTTCTTACGCGATTCCACAAATCGCTAATGTCTTTTTTTGGTTATGACACTCATGAAACCGTCAATTAGTGGGCGGCGAGAGATTTCGCAGGACCTTTTGTTGGTTCAAAACCTTCTCGACAAATGTTCTAAAATCGTCGGGTCATTGGGTAATCCAAATGTTCTTCCGCCAACCCGGACAGACACCACCGGCAGGCAATCTACAGGGCAAGTTTCTCTCTCGTTTGTAGTGCAAATAAGTCGTTCCTCGTCGAAGATTGGTTTATTCGTGAACAGCAATTTCACCTTTGAGTGAGAGAGATCGAAAAGTTTTACGACGAAGGCCAAACAACAACAGCCTGGCAAACTCGGAGTAAACATGCAAATTGTGAAACCGTGAAATTACGACATTCCTCCGTCTCGTTTCGACAATTCAAAGGGCATTAATTCGTGCGTTCGAGTGAGCCTTTCCTGCGATCAATGCCTTTTATGATTGTGTCATACTAACATCGTGAGAAACCGCAATCAAAAGTGCCCGGCAAGGAAAATGTTCTGCAAGAAACACTGGAAGATGAAAACAAGAGACTTTGATGAAGAATCGGGCTCGTTCAACCAGCTCAATCCAGGGAGAATTTATTTAGCTCTTTAAGCAACACTTGAAACTGCAAGGTCACTACAGAGGTCTGGTTCAAACGAACAAAGCGAAGCAACAGTCGAAACGAAACATCAGCGAAATTCCAATGAGAGCAGCTACACAAGTTTAATGTCAATTCTTGAACTTCTTGCTTTTAGAGCAGTTTTGAAACGGCGAAACAATTTAACAAACATTTCACACTTGCCCATTAGCACAACTTCAAGCTACGGCAATCTTCAGACACGAAAGCATCTTCATGATAAAACGGATGTATTGTATTTTCAGGGAGAAACAAATAAAGGGTGTCAGACGCGCTGGGGAGTGAGCGATGAAGGCGAAACCAGGCAAAGAATCAAGCAAATCTTACGGATCAGAAGCACGCTTGTGGATAACCATTGTACAATATATGAAAGAGCAGCCAGCGACACTTGCAATGCCGACCAACCAAACGCAGTTTTAAACTGGCAACTCAAAACGGCGATGTGACTGCGAATCTGACTCACGGTTGAATTGTGTCAAGATGATTCAAGGCTTCAAGAAGGGTTTGGAAGAAATGTGTTACCTATTGGAGTGCACCAGTTCCACACAGGACTGATTGGAGTGAGCAGTTTAATTCGAAAAAAGTGCTCGAGTGCCGACAGAAGAGACCATTTCCCTGCTAGAGATAAGCTGTGAAGAAGAATCAACGTGAACGGCATCAGAATTGTGTTCTGCGTGAAGATATCGTTTAGCTCCTTCAGTGACACTAGAAGCCGCGACGTCAACCCAAATATCGAGTTCGAACGAACAAACACGGAAAGCACAAAACGGCATCAACGAACGGATTGCTTTCGAGGCGAGTGAGAGGGCAAAAAGGTGAAGATGGCGGCACTAGTAATGGCATTCTTTGGTGTTTTGATTCTTTGAACTGAAAACAAAAAGCGAGTTCAAATGAAAAACTGAAAACATCGTTGAACTTTGCTAAATGAGATGATGAACACACTAACTTGGCCAGAAAATTTCCGAAGCTTTATACAAAGTTTGAAACCGCGAAATTCTGAAGCCACTGAAATTTCTGTGAGACTCTGCAGATACAATAAAAGGCTCATAGCAAGGCTTGCAAGTAAGAAGCGACAAAAACGATGTTCGGCGTGCTGGCAAGGGCGGGAGCGGTGACGGCGATGCGAAGCGCTGAGGAAGCAGATCAGAAAAACTACACGAGAGAAGGCCATTTTGCAAAAGGCGCATGACAACGTATTGTACTTCACGCATCAACAAACGACATGGGAAGAGTGAAGGAATCATGTGATACAATATGCTGAGGAGGGAGGACGGCGAGTGTTGAAAAAGAGTGCGCCTCGAGCAGCCATAAGCACATAAACATTCAGCACTCGTTGAGGTCGTGGAGACTTTCTCTATACATCTTTGTGGTCTGTGTGGAGATCAAGAAAACGGACTTGAAGAACACTAATTTGAATGAAATCGGAAAATCTACACACAAGAATCTTTCTGGTGTGTTAGCGGAAAGCAACTTTCAGCAACACGAGCCATCATTAACACAAAAATTGTTCAGTTCTTTCAGCAACACTAGAAACCGCCAAGTCAACGGGTTCGAGTGAACAAACTTGAGCAAGCGGAAATCAAAGTAACAGCAAACAGTGTTCATAATAAATGCAGACGAAAGGCTCGCACTGGCGCAGGCATATTTCCGTGCCTCTATACCAACTTTGAACCCGCGATGCGATTGAATAATCGTTTCACACTTGCTCATTAGCACAATTACAAGCTCTAAAGCAACTTCTGCGAGGCGAGTCTCTTGGTCTCGTCAAGACATGCGCGCATTTCAGCCTACGATCAATGATCAACTCATTGTCTGATCGCAAGCCCGTGGGAACTCTTACTGAAATCGAACCCGTGCCCAGATGGACTTAAAAGACATTATCTGTAAGAATCGACTTTCCGCTGAACAGCCCGGGAGCAGCCCAAAAATCGAGGTCTCGGATTTTTCTGTAAATAATGTCTATAAGGGTAGTCCGCCACGCCGGATCGA